>JARJDW010016721.1:0-18055 GCA_030264715.1 Adinopsis sp. GC000173 | reverse complement strand
AAAACTTTTTTGAAAATTGATCTACGTTATATCAAAAAGGACTAAATACTTTGAATGATTAAAAAATTGGCCTGACATTAATAATAAATCCTTCAATTATTTAAAATAGTTCGATATAATTTTTATTATTTTTGTGCAAATACGATAAAATTGACAATAATTAGCATAAAAACTTTGTCACAAGAACAGCTATAAAAAATCCTGTCTAATTATAATGTTTGAACAAATTTTTAAAATGATTTAATAATTAATTAGTCGTTCATTAAGTAATTAGCTGTTAAATTCAATGAAAGTCAATAATTTTTGTGATCTAGATTTAAAAAAAAAATGATGAAAGAACAGTTTATAAAATTTGATCTACCTGCAATAAAATGACTAAATGCCACTGATAATTACAGTGTTTATAAAGACAATTTTTAATATTGCTTCGTTATTAATAGCTAATATCTTATAAGTTGCCTTCTGAGTTTTTCTTCAACTATTATTGTAATTTGTAGGTCTTACTTTTACTCAATTTCCTACTATTTATTGCACTTCCATATTCGTTGTTTTTATGCATAGCTACAAAGTAAATGTTGCCCATAAACAAAGTAAAAAGATGCTTTCATGACGAAACATGAGCAGTTAGTTGTTTGGTGTTTTTTTGTTGTTGTAGTTGCGTTGTTGGACCTCTCTGTGAAGGACTTTATATAATTGTTGGTAGTAGGTATCGCTTCACCGATACACACTACCATTATATAAATCTGTAATTTTAACCATATGGTTGTGCATTTCAGGAAGTATTAACGTTTTTTAGGTCTAACAGGTAGATTAATCTATTATTATCAGCTTGCAAGATATTATATCTACATTAAGCCGCATTGTTCAGCTCGTTAATATCATTTTTTAAATATACTCCATCGTAGTAATACCCCTCTATTTCGTAACAAATTTAAATACAGGGCGGAAAACAAATTGGGAGTAATATAAGGTATACAGGGTGGCGCAGAAATAACGGAAGTATTGAATTTCTATTATTTTGACAATAAACGGGTTACGTCTTCGTCGATTCGCAAAACGACAATTCATCTAGTTTTTAATAAATACAAAGATGGGTTGAATAGTTCCGGATGATAAAAATTCCAGTATAAACAGTTCTTTATATTGTAATGTTATTGAAAATATTTGTGATGAGAATCTTATTTTTTATATTATTGTACTGATGTTATTTGCATTGACAAAATGCAAGCAATTAAACTGCAATTGCCATAAGATGCAACATTATTAATAAACAAAAATAATAAAAATTGTGTATAAAAATTTTAAATAGTTGGAGAGTTTATTGCTAATATCACGCAATTTTTTAAATTATAAACTATAGTCACTATTTAAACTGTTTAATTATTCAAAATATTTAGTTCTTGTTCAGTTTTACTTAATGCATTAATTAAATATTAAATAATGACAATAATTATTTATATAACCAATTATCAAAATGTTTACCCTTTTTTATCATAGATCACATTGTAATTTTTTAAGATTATAAGATCCGTTATTAATTTTTATCGGTTTTTTTATTAATAAGTTAATTGATAAACAGGAAATGATAAAAATTGTAACACTTGTAAATGATGACGTTGTTTCTAGTATTTTACAAAGTGTTCGTTCGTAAATTCATTATTATAAATAATTATTTAATCAATAGATTACACTAATTAATAAACCAAAAATGATTTAGCATTCAACAACTTATAAAAAAATTGTAACACTTGTAAATAATGACGTTATTTCTCTAGTATTTTAAATAGAGTTCGTTCGTTATTTTATTATTATATATAATTAATTATTTAATTGATTAATAAACCAAAAATGATTTACCATCCAACAATTCTATATATATAGTAGATTTGTTGTCTTCAATTGATTTAAGTATATCACTTTTACAACCTGTCTTTTCCTTATTTTTTCTAGATCTTAGAAATTATTCTCTTTCATTACATTGCACCATAATTAAGTTTCATTACAGTTAATGTATTAATTAAAAATCAACTAATGCTAAAAATTGTCTTTAAATATTATTATTTAAAACTATTTATTTTACTTTCATCATTTTTTTAGATCATGGGAATTATTTATCATTAATTGAATGTTATCGTTTTTATTTAATAAATTAATTAATAAACAAATAATCCTAAAATTGTCTTTAAACACCATAATTACCGAAATTATTTAGCCTTTTTTATATGTTCGGTCGCATTTCACAAACTGTTCTTTCCTTGATTTTTTTCTAGATCGTAGGAATTATTAAGATTAATTATAAACTTTTTTTTAGTTTTAGTTTTTTTGCTTAATTTTTATATCAATTTGCTTTTATTAATTATTCTTTCGTCAAGTTTTTTTGTATCAAATGAATTATCAGTTATTAAATTTTATCGTTATTTTTCTTCTAAATTAATTAATACACAATTAATCAGAATAACCAACAAAATTATTTATCCAATACTTGTAAAATTATCCTCCTAGAACAAAAATTCTTTTTTGAGAAACTCGACTATTTATGTACTTATAAAACTGCTGTTGACGCTTTTTAATTAGTGTGTAAATGTGACCATCTTTGGTACAGAAGTTTCAATAGAGTTATCTTAATCAAAACATGTAAACGGACTCTACAATATATTGACACTAATGTTGTACAACTAGAATGAAACTATTTCTTAGTTAGTGACTCGTTACTTCGTATATAATAAAGTGGAGAAAATTAGTACGTACAGAAGTAAAAATTTAAAAAAAAAATCAAATTTATGTACATGTTGTTGAATAAGTGTTTTTTTTTTGGTCAACCGAATCAAATAATCAAAAATTTTATTGAAATATTATTTAGTTTCTCATTCACTTCGCCCACTGATTAAGCAAATAGATATTATTACCAAATAAGAAAACTATTTATCCTTTTTAACTACAGATTGCATTTAATAAAATGTTCATTCATAGAAATTATTAGAATTTTATCGTTTTTCCTTAATACTTATTAAACATTATCATATTTATAAGTCATAAGTGTTTAAGAAGGTAATCTTATCGAAAAATGTTAACAAGTTGCAATTAATTAATTAATAGAAGTATGTAATGTACCTTTTAGAAACCTTTTTAGGACCAGATGGGTATTAAATTTATACCAGAATATTCTAGCAGGTACCAACGTATCAATTATGGTACAATTATACTTAAAAAATATTACTATCATTTAAAGTTGTCGAACATATTCAGAGAAGGATGTTATCAATAATCGTTTATTTGTAGAAAATGTTCATTTTAGCACAATTTTATCGGTTTTCCTTAACACATACTCAAACATTATCTTATTTAATAACTCACAAGTGTTTAAGAAGTTAATCTAATCGAAAAAGTGCACAAAGTTGCAATTAATTAAAGATTGTTTATTTATAGAATTTATTTTTTTAATACAACTATACGGTTTTTCCTTAATTCATACTCGAACATTATCTCATTTAATAACTCATAAGTATTTAAGTAGTTAATCTTATCAAAAAAGTTGCAATTTTATTAATTAAAGGAGGCGTTTAGGTGAAAATTGACCAGCATTTAATGTTGTTGAACAAATCCGGCTCGTGTTATAATCGTTTGCAATTTGTAACGGAAACGGCTTGTAAATTTAATATCGAACCGATACACGTGTATTCACACACACACACACACGCACCCATTAACAAAATATTGCAGTATAACACACAATTGCATCTCTCATCGATCGGAAACGCATTTCGCTTCACATTTTTCTATGATGATAAGCGAGCAAGCGACACATTGTTTCGTCGTTCGACGATGGCCGTGCATTCGTTCGTTCGTTGTTCCTATTTCGATTTAATTTCTGTTGTAAAAGCCGCACCTTCCGACGTTTAACATAATAAACAAATAATTCATTTCAATGAAATGATAAATTATAATAAGATAGTTCAGTTCGTATAGAGTAGTAACAAGCAGAAATAATAATTTTTAAGATCGGTATCAACGAAGATGTGGAATGAGGCGTATGATCGATCTGGCGCAAGACGATCAACAATTAGTCGATAAATCTAATTACAATTTGGTGCTGCAAATGGGCAATCGCTTTATTAAGACAACACTCGCAGCGCGCGATGGCTTTAATAGCGACGTGGTACAGTTGGATGTAGGCGTTAGAAAGTTTTTAATTGCAAAAATGATTTTCTACCTACTGGTTTGCCGTATGCCGTTGTTGTGTACTCGCTAAGTAAGTACGATTTTTTCCAAAACGGAAGAAAATGTGCACGCCGCATACTCGAATCCATATGATCCAATTTTCTATTATCTTATTCTCGTTTTATTTGTAAAAGTACACATTTTCAACGCGAACAATTTCCATAATGAAATATCTTTGTGTTTAACAAAACGGTTTCAATTAGATCGTATCGGCATCCGATAGAATTGAAATAAAACTCACATATGTTGAAACGCCGGAACGGAAAAGTTAATCGGTTGCGTTGTTGTACAATAACTGTGCGATTTTGAACAAATAGCACACAAGAAGAAAACGCGGGCGGGTTGAGTTCAATTCATAATATTCTTTCTATTTTATCTCGTCAAAATTCTTTAAAACCATAATAATTATAGAAAAACTATAACTTTTAGCCTATTTAAAAAATCAAATTTTTTAAATTAATTAAAAGAAAATAACATTTTGTAGGATAGAAATATCGTGCTGTGCGGAGCTAATGCAATTTAAATTTAAATTAAAATAATTCACAAATGGTATTTTTATATATGGTAACTTTAAGTTAATTTAAATAAATAAATGCTCGCTTTTCATTGTAATTTATGAATATTATCAGGAATTAATGTAACTTTAAATAAAATCGAACATTTCTGCCTATTTGCACAAAATTGCAATCAAAAAACTAATAATTAACTTTTCATATTAATTAAATATATTGAATAAAAAAAAATGATCAGATTTTTAATTTTAATTTGCTTTTCATTGCACTACATGTATTTTGTCAGGAGTTAATTTAATGTTTGATCTAATCGAACATTTTTGTCCATTATTTGTAAAATGCAATCAAAAAACAAATGAAA
Organism: Adinopsis sp. GC000173; assembly: GCA_030264715.1. Lineage (NCBI taxonomy): Eukaryota > Metazoa > Arthropoda > Insecta > Coleoptera > Staphylinidae > Adinopsis > Adinopsis sp. GC000173. The sequence goes on along the minus strand of JARJDW010016721.1, from coordinate 12,964 downwards.
TTTTTGTGTATACGACTATCGAAATTTTATTTTAAGTCAATTTAAATAAAAATCATTCGCATTTTAACGCTATACATTAATGTATTTAGAAACTATTTAATTTGGGATAAAGATGTCCATTTTTAACGATATTTTTTACACATGCATCTATTTAGTTTCAAGTTTATTAAAGCAAAATATCATTGTCTGGATCAAATGATTAGAGAATATTATCAAAAACCAGATTAATTCAGACAATTTTTTGTCTTGAACGTAACTATGTAATAAAAAACCAATCTCTACCTACCTACATACATATTTAGATAATTCTATTTTAATTTAAAAAATAACATTTGTTAGAATAACATTGGTAGCAAAAACTAATTAAATCAATGATAAAATCTGTATATCTTGCTATAGTATTACCTACATAATTATTAAATTTATCGGGAATGTATTCATTTAAATTACTTGAATTATTAGTGTATCACAAAAATAAAATCAACCAAATATAAATTTCAATAATTAAAAGGTGTTTAACATTTTAGAAAAATTGAAAAAAAAGTATTCCACCACGACAGGAATTCCCATTAGTATTCTAATCTCAAAACCACAAAAATGCATATAATTATCGCTATGTAATTAATAAATTTTGCTGAATGAAGTGCAATTTTCCAGTTTAAATTTAGTGTCTGACTAATTATGATAAAGGCAATGCCACTTATTATCAAATTTAAAAAAAATATGATTAATATAAAATAATTTAGTAATTCCATTATGAATTGTTGTTTCTATTTACACTTTAAATTTAATTTTGAAAGTCCATTTTCAATTTTAGGTATTTTTTGTTAATTATTGCGAATTCCGAATTGAAAATTAATCGAGACGAACATAATGCAATAGTCGAATATATTACTTTTTACGTATATTTTATTATTTTTACTTTAATAAAATGTAAAACATCGCAACTTTGTAATATCGCAATCTAAACAAAAGTGGACTTAGGCCACTTTCAAAAAGAACTGCTCAAGAATGTGAGAATCAATTATAACTCATTTATTCATCACTAGCATTAGCATAATAACTTTCATTTTAATAGGGCAACGTACATTTTTGCATTTTAAATAGCCTATGGTTAATAAATTATTATTAATTAAGCAATCGTAAAGAAAATTAAAAGTAATGTCACTTGAAGACTCTATTACAGCTAACGAACAATAGGAATTAAAAAAATCACTTTATCTACTTTAATAATAATAGTTAATAGGTTACATTACAGACAATTTCTTGTTGTTACACATTACTGATAAATAAGCTTAGAAGTGGAAAACTATTTTTTGTCATTTTGCAATAACGTAATTTAAGCGTCAACATTACAAAGCAAGACAATAAATTTTCATAGATTGCTAAATCTTCAATAAATTACATTTCAAATATATAAAATTTGGTAATCATTGTGATTAGCACCGTTGAGAATTTTATATCCTGTCAAGTTCGGTAACAGATGCGAAAATTGATAATCAAATAGATTTTTATTGAAATGCGTGTAATAGTAGNTGTGTGTAGGATTTTCTGACATGATGTAAATTCACACCAACCCTCACACAGCACACAGCTGAGCTCATTATAAACATGAAACAACTTTCCCCAAACGCCACAATTTAATCGTATCGAATATCAATTGTCTAACGGAAATAGTTTTTTGTACGTATATGGTGTGTGTGTGTGATATTCAGATTTTGATGGACGAAGCGCCGTTTCGAAATTTGATATAGAACCCTTGATTTTCGGTGTGACGTGCGTATCTATACTAAAGCCATTAGAATTTTTATCGAAAATTTATGTACCTTTTCTACGAAATCTCGAAACGGCATTATGCGGTTAAATTGCCCTCGTATGGTTTATCATAATTTTATTATGATATCGCTATTATGGTGCGCGCACCGCACCACTCTATCAAATTTCGTCCGACACTGAATTTACAATTCGAAAATGTATTTTACCCCATTAAATTCGAAAAATAAAGTAATTATAATGGTGGTATTACTTTGATTTATTGCCATTTCAGTATTGAGGGGTATTAGTTTTATCATTTATTTATTGTAGTTAGCTATTTTAGATTGATGACAGATTTAGTTAGCGGATATTTTTTTGATGTTATTGCATTGTATTTTTTACAATTTTTTTATCTTATTATAAAATTGTAGCCCGTATTTAGCATAATTAGAATAATCCGATTTAATTTTTCATGTGACTACCATACATGGAGATTTTTTTCATATCCAGTCTTTTTGAAGTAGTTCCAAACGGTTGTTTGGGCTTAACAATTTGCATTATTTTAACGACATTGTCTAATAGTTTGTCCTTTGATATCAAAACTACTGGAATGGAATAGACTAAATTGAAATTGCATTGTTATTTTTGATGATTGGCTGTTAGAGTATTCAGACTATAAATATTGTTCACATTTGCAGGCGTTTTCACCTTTATTAAAGAAAAATGCTGCAAAATTTAGCGTATTTCCTCTTTGTTTGCGTCCATCTTTAACATGCGCTCAAACAATAATGATTAAAGCAATAACAAAACTGTATTAAGACTTTTTTAGTACGAAAAATAAGCTTAGCCAGATTACATTTTTGAAAAGCGAGATAATAAAATGATTTGAATTTTTATTTTTAGTTATACAAGATCTTAAAATTACACATGGGTAACTTTTGATTTTATTAACATAAAGTTATTAAATTAAGGTGACATATTTGAAGAATTCAAACCTTGTAGACAAATACATACGTTTCAGTTAGCAAACATTTCAATTAATCAAACGCTATTTTAGAAGAAAATAAGTTCGTTAAAGGAGGGAATTACTGGATTATCTTCTACTAAATTTGCTAAATTGCAAAAAATATCATAAAATGTTTATTTTATTCTTCTTTCTACTCCGTTTTATAACTTTTTGTGTTATTTCTAAAAAAATTTTTGAGATGTAATAATTAAATGTCTTAATACTAATATTTTCTTTATTTTTTTGATATATTTACAGAATTCAGAATGTATCAAACAAATTTCTATGGAAGATTATCTTCTATTAAATATGCTAACTGGAAAAAATATAATAAAATTACTTGAATTTTTATTTTATTCTTGTTTCCACTCAGTCTTAGAGCGTCTTAAAATAACACTTGTGCTACTTTATACAATTTTATTTAACATTTATTAAGTTATTAAATTTTAACTAAGTGGAAAAAAATTACAATGTCTTCTTCCACTTATCGCAGCTTATTAAATAATAATTGTAATTAAAAGCGCTTTGAAAGGCATTTTTCCGCGAGATGAAACAGCCAAACGTTGTGTTAATCGCAATTGGGTACAATAATATAAGATCTTGTCTAGAAATTGTCTAAAATATAACAGTTATAAATAAACATTGCACTTTGCTTCAAACTGGCAGCGAAATTTGTATAAAATTTAGTTGAGTGATTAACATTTATTAAGCGATAAATTAACAGTGCTATCGTAATCTGTGCGAGACAAAAAAAAGAAGTGGAATGATCGTTATACAGATTGCTCTATATTGAAAGGTGACATTTTTAAGAAGGAATACGATTGTTGAAATAACCGTATTTTTAAAACATTTCTTCGGCTCGGCCACGCCTCGCAATGCGATGTAAATTCACACACACATAGAGACATAAATTATCGTTTTATGATACTGTAATTTATGTGGTTTTTATGGTTCGAATCATTTTCGTTTTCTGTGTAGAAATGAAATAAATTAAATATCAATATTTAATTAATGCAGTCAGTGCGCGATTTAATCATTTATCAAAATTTAATTGCGATAAAAAATATGCGAGGAGACAGACGCAAGCCAAGCAATTTTCCATATTTTATTATCTATAATGGAGCCGTAATTAAAGGGTATTAGACGCATTGTTGTCTATCAGAATATTTTTTTTACAAATTATAATTGGAGTACAAGTTAGCAAGGGTTTTTCTATTTTTAAATATTTTCGTTTTACCATACACTTAATTCCAAAAAAATATTCTCAACTTTTAATTTTAACTTTTTTGTTAATAAAAATTGGTAATATCTTTATCGAATTGGACGAATCATTTTTATTTTCTGTAGAAATAAAATATAAATTGAATATCAATACTTAATTAATGCTGGGCGCGACTTAATCATTTATCAAAATTTAATTGCGATAAAAAATATAGGGAGACAATTTCCCCTGGTGCGCGTATAGTTTTTTAATTCGTACATATTATATTAGTTTTTTCCATATTTTATTGTCTGTGAAGGGACATTAGCCGATTCTATAAAAATATTTTTAAGTTAATAAAGGGATTTCTATAAATTTGTTACTTTTTACCATACATTTAATTTAAAAAAAATATATTTTCAACTTTTAATTTTGAGATTAAAATGAATTTCTAAAAATTTAGTTATAGAAGTGAAGAAGGGTGTAACTTTTTTATTAATAAATATCGATATCGAAATGAACGAATCATTTTTGTTTTCTGTAAAAATGGAATATAAAATAAACATTCAAAATTTAATTAATTAATGCATTAATGCAGTGCGCGATTTAATCATTTATCAAAATTTAATTGCGATAAAAAACATTGGGGAGACAGACGCAAGGCAAGCAATTTTCGGACGCGCGCCTGTAGTTTTTCAATTCGTAATCGCCTTCGCTATGCATGTGTAACTCTCAATTAATATACAAATTATTAATATATAATATGATTGATAACGTATCGAAAAGCGTTTAATTTAACAGTATTATTATAATTTATTCAAATTTATAATTAATCGCAAAAAAGCATATGTTAATATACTACATATATGTATAGCCTCTACATAAAATCGTTGTTCCGCAATGACATAACTTCATGAATATACTATTTGTGTTCGATGAGATCAAAAACCTTTAATAGATGTATCAAAATAGCAAACATATTTGCTTAGTCTGGCGCATATCAGCAAGACCCGCATTAAAATATTAAATACGAGCCTAATCATAGATTCATTATTACTTCATCGTTCGCACACAGGGCGTTTTTCATTTTGCGCATTATATTTTTCATATATAATATTTAAGTAATGTAAATACATACATTTATCGCAAATTACTTATATATATAGTTATGTCTCCGATTAGGTAAATAATTGTCGTCGGGTGAAATTTCGTGGGAACGTTGATAAATTTATTTTATTATTTCTTAATTACTTGCGGTTTATACGTTGCACTTTAGCCAAAACAATTGTGTGCAAAGATATGATGGTTTTTATCACACAAATTTTATTACTTCTTGTTAAATTATCAAAAAATATTTTGATAGAATTCAGTTTGTTTTAAGTATGGTTACAATAAAGACAAAACATAAATTAACAACTATCTGAAATAAATCAGTTTCTCATAATAAACAAATTATAATTTGCAAATTTACGCAAAACTTATTTAAAATCAACAATGTTGCTAAAATATTCTTAAAGAGAGTTTAATTTCTCTAAAAAGCTATTCAAAAAATTTGAAGCCAGATTTCTTTAAAAATACAAGAAAATGTTAAAATTCCTTTAAATAAAGCGGCAAAATTTCAAATAAATTCCAAAAAGTTGTTGATTTACTTGACAATCATAAAAAATGATTTAGAAATTAAATATTATGAAAACCATATAAAAAATTGCTAAATTTCTATAAGAGATTAATTAAAATGTAAAATTTGTGCAAAAATTATAAAATTTTATATGAAAAATAATGGAAAAATATTAAATTTTCTTTACAACCTAACATTTTTGTTAAAAACACCAAATTTGTATAATAATGGTAACCATTTGAAAATTTAATTGAATTGAAATAAAATTATTTTTTTGCATTTTTATGTAAACATGTTAAGATTTCTAATTAAATACAAGAAAATGCTAAAATTCATTCAAATTAAAGCGACCAAATTTCAAATAAATTCTAAAAAGTTGTTCATTTACTTGAAAATCATTTTAAAAAAATTGATGTAGAAATGAAATATTATGAAAATCATATCAAAAATTGCTCAATTTCAATAAAAGGTTATTGAAAATTGAAACTTCTTATATAATTGCTTAGGTGCTTAAATGAATTAAGAAAATATTGCCGGATATTAAATTGCTTTGAACCAAAAATAACATTTTTAAAATATATAAAGAGAATCCATATACTAATTAACAAGAGTGTACCTGTACCCTGTTTAGTTTTATGCGATTTTGCGAGCAACCATCATTACAAGCAAAGGTAAATTGAATTAAATCCATAATTCCATTTATTGGCCCATCAAAATATTTTAAAACGTTTGAGCATGAGTAATAAAGTTAATGGCTCTTAACATTTATTTTTTTTCATTTAAACGTTAATGGGCGCCATAATTTATAAAACGGCTAATATTTTATATAGTATTTGCAAAATCATGCACAATCACAATTTGCAACATTTATTTAAAATGAAAAAAAAAAACATAATTTATTAATGAAATTATACATTATGGCAATCTGTCTGGCGTCGCAAACGCTATGAACTTTTGCGATAAGATTGGCAACAAAATTGTGCTTGAGCGCACAGCACACAGATACAAATTGATCAAATTCGATTCATTTTGTTTGATTTTGTGGCAACATTTTGCGCAAAGGTCAAATTTAATCATTAATTAATACTGCTTAATTTAGCATGGTTTAATTGCTTTTTAATTTGATCAAAGACTGAAAAGTGCGATAAATTTGTTAGATTTTAACTAAAAGGTAAATAGCTAAAAAAAGTCGTCTCATTTCATTCTAGGACAATTATAATTGTGTCAGGAACTAATTCGATTTTAGATTAAAACTATTTCTAGTTATTTTTTTAATTTGTGCAAAAAAGTTTTTATATCAAATTTTAAGACTAATTTATTCGTTTTACTAATGATTTGTAGAAATTCATTTTTTTATGAAATTTATAGAAAATTTAATACGTTTTTATGAAAATTATAAGCGCTAAATTAAATATATATTTTTTTACAAATTTCTTCTAATTTGATCAAAGTACGAAAAAAGATAAATGTTACATTTTTAACTTAAAGCTAATTAGGTAAAATAAACGTCTCATTTCATTCTAGAACAATTACAATTAGGGCAGAGACTAATTCAATTTAGGCGTAAAATAACTATTTTTGGTTATTTTTTTAAATTTAGTGTGCAATTAAATAACTTGCGGAGAAAAAACATTTGTTATGTTCTTAGAAAAACCTATTCGATTTAAAGAAATTCATTGTTTTATAATTTTTTTAAGAAAATTATTAGTGCTACAATAATTTTACATCATTTCCAGTAAAGAAATTAATCCGTTTCAGATATCTTGGTTACTAAAAGTTTTTTCCATATTTTATTAAAGCCTATGAAAGGAATTTAGTTAAAACGCATTAGAAGAATTGCTGTTTTTTTGGAAGTTTTTGAAATTATTTTAATGAATAGAAATATATGTAACTAAAATTGATGTGAAATTAAGTCATATTAATTTTTGTTTTTTTGCAATTTGGAAATAATTATAAATTTGCAAAATTGGAAAATAATTTAATTTAGTAAAAACAAGAAAAGCCTATAAATATTGCAAACTTTACTTTAAGTCAAATTTGGAGGTATACCAAAAACTCTATTTTTTATACACTTAATTTAAAGTTTAAATATTGATATTAAATCTACAATATACAAAATAGATTAATATTTTGTTAAATGCAATATAAATAAACTCGTCGGACGAAAATATTCAGTGACATGCTCGTATACCGAGATTCCACTCTATAATAATATCCATAATAGATCTACATAACCTTTTTTTTCATTCACTTAATTTAAAGTGTACATATTGACATTAGATTTAACAATAACAAAATAGGTTAATATTTTGTTAAATGCAATATTAATAAACTCGCCGGACGAAAATATTCAGTGACATGCTCGTATGCCGAGGTTCCACTCTATTATGATATCCATAATTCCTACTAACTCTATTTTTTTTCTTGATATACCAAATTTAAAGTGTAACCATTCATATTCAATTTACCAATAACAAAATAGGTTAATATTTTGTTAAATGCAATATTAATAAACTCGCCGGACGAAAATACTCAATGACATGCAACAACAACAAAATCAATGTTCTGTTATTTCTATATTTAGAATAAAATGCATTTTCATTTTTGCGTTTTATAGTATTTATGCATTTTTTTCTCTCTAAAGATAAATAAATGTTAGTTGAACTTATGACTAAACACAATAAGTGCTAGTGCAAATAGACAAACCTTGCACGGGCAAATAAATTGCACGTAAATTACAACATTGTTGCAAACGGCGATATATTTTTGTAATTGATTAGTTTTACAATAATAAAAATTCTATAGTAGACACCTTTCACATAGTATATTAAATTCGTTTCGTTGGTGATTTCTGCATTCGCAACGCATGAGAATGCTAATAATAATAAAAGCAGCAACATTAATTGTTATTATATTATTTTCCAGAAAATTAATGCATATAATTATCGTGATTAATTTATTACATAATAAACTCTTCATCGAATAAATTGGATTTTGTCTATTTGCGCCTACAATTTATGCTAATCTTTTAATTTAATCATTTTTTCCTCTCATTCCTCTCGTTCTCAACACACAAAATACATCACGTATAGCACAATTAATTCTAAATGTAATTGTATTTTCCCCGGCACGATTCTTTCATTGATTGGTAAATTTAAATATTGCATCAGTTAGTATACGTACGTATAAATCGTAAATACACTGTACACCTACGACGAATAACATGAGCGTGCGGAGGAATCGCAGCTAAAATTGTGCCACAAGATCATTAAAACTGCACATATTGTATTTCAATGCGTCGTTCTAAATGTAATACAGGGTGGGCTAACTTAGACTAAACGAATTATAAATTTAATATTATTATTATTATTTTTATTGATAGGTAGTAAAAAAATTAATGAATATAGTATTTCATATATATTTGAAGTTTTAAGATCGTTTGTGTCATTGGTATAGTGCACCAAGCCATAATAGAAATTTTATGTACTTACTTAGATCTAAGAGTTTAAATTTAGTCTATCTTTACTTAGAATAATCAGAATATATTACCTACTTGGGATTGTTGGCCTATTATTTTTGTACAACTTGATGCAATATAATATTAGGGTTGTATAGGATGTTTTAAAATTAATTACTCTTGTTTTTGTATATTTAATTTTATATTGTTGTATACTAATCGACTGTAAAGCTGCAATAATAAAAGTTTTAATGTAACTATGGAAAACTCAATCATCTGATCAAAACTAGTTCAAATACAACAAAAATAAATTAAATATACAGTAACAAGAATAATTGTTAAAAAGCTATACAAACCTAATATAAATAATTATTTAAACATGATGAAGAACGCTGGTAAGAATAAGAATTTGTCAGTAACTTTGTGTTTGCTGCGAGAAGGAGGTAGTTTTAATTTTAGGTGCTTTAGAGTTATATGTGTATATCTAAAAGTAAAAAACATGATCCATATGGTGTAAAAGTTACGAGAATTAAATATTTCTTACCTTAGTCAACAATTTGCAATCAATTGGTTGCAAAACAGAAGTGTAAGTAGTCTTTTATTGCCCCAAAACATAACCTTAAAATAATAAATGTTGCAACGTTGAAAACTAAAGTATATTCCTAACATACCTCTATATTGATTTTTATGCTTTAAGAATTCTTTAAAATAAATATTAATATAATAATGGTATTATGTATTTGATAAAACTTGTTTGCAACAGACCGTTTAATTTCATGAAAATACATATAGTAATTACTTTGACCTCTTCGTTCTACAGGTTTGTCAACGTTTGATTTTTCTCTAAAAGTTAGGTTAAATGAAGAACTTACACGAACAAACAAGAATTAATCAGTCAATATAGACAAAATATGCGCTGTTAAAAACGCAATTATTTGCTAATTTGTCAATGCAAAATATTTAAATGATGTTACATTCCACAAATGAATTAAAAATATAATAAAGTGCACTTTTATCTATATTTCATTATGTAATATCCAGGAGTAGGAATCTTGTTAGACGTAAGTGAATTTATTTTTGCCTACCAGTAAGATGTCAAAAAATGTTTCTAATGGATAATAACGCATGTCGGAGTATGATGTAAGTCTCTTTTATTATTTTTATGTTTCATTTGATTGTTAATTGTCGTTCTTATAACTATTAAATACAACTGATGATGACAACAAACCCCGTTGGCCGAAACTGAAAACATAACACCTGGTTTTCACCAACTCCTTTCTATCCAGAAGAAATTGGCGTTCCAACTATTATCAATTTGACATCTTACTACTAGGCAAAAATAAATTCATTTACGTATATTTTATTATTTTAATTTGAAATTAGAAAACTTGTAGATAGCCGTTCAATCCAATTTGAAACACTCTGTATGTGACTGAGAGAATTTCGAGCAATCTCAAATAAATGCTACAACTACTACCCAATGTGTTATCACACGAGTGTTAATTGTTTCGGTGCGCGCTGCTGTGTGCCACTAACCAAATTTTCCAAGAACATTGTAAATATTTGATAATAGTTTACCAAACATGAAAAGTTTCCATGCTCGCTTTTTATTTTATTTTATTTTATTTTGGAGTGAGTCTTCTTTTACTTTATTCATTGTATTAAGGAGCGGCAAGATTTATTACAACCAACTCGCTGCAAAGTTGTCTTTAATAAGTATTCTAAATTAAGATTTCAGAAAACTATTTCTTTCTTCTCTAATAGTTTTATTTAGAAGCTTCCTGAAATAAAATGTAAAGCAAGCAGGCGGGAGCGCGCACACACACAAACTTCTTCATTTTTTCAAGCAGCGCAATTTTTAGTTACGAAACAGCGCTTCTTGCAAGAAAATTAGCCCTCGGTATGATCATTGACAATTAAATTAGCGATGCGAATTATGTATGTCTGCTAGCTAATTAAGATTCCAGAAGATTATATATTTAGATTTCCTCAATGTCTTTCGCCTTTTTTTCTATTTTGAATCGCTAATTTTATTTGATTGGGCAATTTACATATAACATTTCAAAATGTACATCGTTCATTAAGTCAATAAAATGTATTATTTTTTTGGCCTTAATAAAAATTTGAATTCGTATTTGAGAAGACAATAAATTAGTCTTGCAGTTAGTTTAGAACATTTATGTAAATTATAAATAGAAATTCCATAGTATCGATAGTATCTACACGAAGCTAGCCGAAGCGAGTAGTTCATATCGTTCGGTTCGGTTGTAGTTCGTTGTGTTACAATGTAGTACAAGTGCAATTATTTATTAATTTTCTCAATCTACAACAATAATGTCGGACTTTTTAGAGAAAAATATCTGTGGACAAACCCTGTTAGAATTAGTATCACGCGGCAATGCAATCATCGCCGAACTATTACGCTTAAAACACTACATTCCAAATGTTTACAAGTAGGTGGTCAGAATTTTGAGGTTATCTCGTATTGAACAAGCAATGTTTTTCCAGACAAACCAAATCAAACAACAGCAAATACGCTGATATTATATTCGATTTTTCCTACTTGGATAATGCAGATGCCCATGAGCAAAAAATTGACTCAAATGCAGTAAATATCTTCAGTTTTATTGCTAAGTGGAGATGTTGAACAACATTTTTTTGTAGAAACTGCGAGAGCTCGACGATGAATTTAAGGACAATTACATACAGATTATAAACAGATTTTACTTGGCGTTTGAGAGTATTCATACCTACGTTACAGATCTGAATAGCTTCCTAGAAGACCTACAAGATGGGTGTTATATTCATCAGACATTGGAGGTTGTATTTTCGAACGTCGATGGCAAACAAATGATGGTATACGTTAATATCTAGTTAAGACAGCTTGCTAACTTCTTGTATTTTTAGTGTGAAGCATTGCATTTGTATGGAACGATGTTATTGCTGGTGGATTATTACTTTGAAGGCGTTCTGCGAGAAAGAATGCTGGTTTCTTACTATCGCTACACACCTCAGCGAAGAGATACGCCAACTTGCATCGACGCCGTTTGCAAACTATTTCGCGGCACAGGTTTTTCATCGAATAAGAAACCGAATAATTATCCGGAAGATTATTTCAAGTAAGTATCTTCAAGCGATATGTCATTATTACAAATGATAAATTACAACATGGTCGGTGAAAACATTTATGCATTTAATTCGAAAGTTTGTGGTATTATAATATTCCTGCGTTTGTAATAAATTTACTTGCAGTAACTGAGTGGTATCGGTCTAATTAAATTTGAAAAATCTAAAATTGACGTGTAATTGTTGAAGGTATTATATTCTAACATTCTTGCTTCCTCGTTTCGAAACAATACACAATAGTTGCATTTGATTAAATTTAAATTTTAGTTCAATAAAAATGTGCATTAGATCACGCTACATTTATTGTCGTACAATAAAGTCGTATATTTTTATATGTAATACAAGCGTTTTTTAATGAATGTAGCGTACTAGTTTTTTTCAGGCCGATAAAGCGTCTTATCTTAGGTTATTAATGTTAAAAATGATACAAGCGCATTGTTTTATAAATTTTAAGAGCTTTGTTTAGTTAAATGAAAACTACTCATTTGGAACATGTAAAAATGATTATCTGGAAAAGGCCTTTTGTTGTAAATTACGCTCAAACTTTACCCTTTATTTAAACTTAACACTACAAATGTTGTTTTAATCATTATTTAATTTATAAGCAAGGTAAATGATGTAAGTTTATACTATATAAGCTTTGAAACTATAACTTATTATGCGATATAAGATGCTATCTAATTAGAACTTTACTAAAGTTTCAGTTAGCAAATACCCATTTATAGCAACCAATATAATAAAAGAAAATTTACAGTATTGTATTAGGTTTCTAGAGTAATGATCGGTGGTTTATTTTAGAAT
>JARJDW010016714.1:0-156374 GCA_030264715.1 Adinopsis sp. GC000173 | reverse complement strand
GTTGTTGCATCTTTCTAGCAGCAGAAAAGCACACACCATCTGAAATGTGTATGTGTATGTGTGTGCATAATATAAGTACACACACATATAATTTAACGATCAAACTTTATTATATTGTAGATAATTTGCCTCCTACCGCTTTATAAATTGTTGCCGAAGCGAATGACAGTTATGTGGCGCTACCTATCATTAAATGTGAAAGCAGCAATAACAAAAAAACAACAACTACATACACACACACACAGAAATAAATATTATAGAGAAAAAACGCGCGCGCGCGAGAGCAGTCGATAAAAATGAATAGGTAGAGAGGTAGTTTCGATTAGCCAGGATTGCATTTATCGTATGTTTAATCGCTTTAGAAAAATCTACAAACACTTATCGAGATGGATAGATAGGTTATTTGATTGCTATCTGATGCGTGCACCGCACGCCGCACGACTAATAATTAAGCGTTAATTTTCTTACTACTGCTCGCCTGCAATAACAACAAATTTCAATCGTATTAAAATTATCCAGTTTCTTTCTATATGTGTGTGTTGTCATAGCAACATGAGGAATAACGCATTTTAATTGGATGTTGGGTAATTTCCTTGTTGTTTTTGTTGTCATAGCAACTACAACAAATTTGCCCAGATTTAGGAGAAGTGTAACTTGTATTTACCTACCAATCATAAACATAATGACATTATATGCCCCATTAATAATTCATCTATTGTTTCAACAAAAGAGAGGCGAAAAAATCTAATGTTTACCTATTTGTTATACGAATTTGAAATTTTAATTTATCGTAACTATACAATATATATAAGTATACAAATAAGATGCCGTAGTGTGGTATCGATGGTTAATAAGCAAATATGCCAATATTTGCTTAACGCGCGACACAAAGAAGACGATGATAAATAAATAATTTATTTTGTATGCTGCTGCAATAAATCTATATGTATGTACTAAACATAATAGATACAAGTAGATATATTGTTGACATATTCACCAACAAAATTCAAAATACAATATTTACACACGCGCTACTTTTTCTATACGTGCGCATCGAATAATAATAATAATACACATAATAATATTATAAAAAGAAATTAAATTAGATAAATTAAAAGGTATAATAATGTTAAAGTATACGAGGATTGTTCAAAAAGTAAATACTGTTTTCTATTGGGTTACTCGCATTGCTTGATAGGGCTATTATTCATATAAAAGTAGAGGTTTATTGTCAAACACTCTACTTACTTTTCGGACGATCTTTGTATTTTATATTAATCTTCATGTTAAAAATCAATTTCTTAGTGATTTTCTTTCAAACATTTCACTTTTTAATTAAAATCTAGTTGAATACATTCCTGTTCATATACTGAATTCCAAAACACATTTAATCAAAATAGCCAATAAGCTAATTCTAAATACGTTGTCATGGTTACTAAGCAATTAATGATTGGTGAATGTGCAGAAATATTATATTCGATCATAGCAAGGGTTGTATTTATTTCTAATTAAAATAAATGAGAATAAAAAGGTCACAAAATCGAAATGTTTCACTGATTAACCCTCTTAGCCCAAATTGATTTTAGAATTTAAAATCAACGAATAAAAATAATATTCTTATATATTATATTACGGTCCCTGTTGTCGTGCAACATACACATTTCAAATCCACCAATCAAAAATTTATGGGTTGCTATGGAAACGAAGTAAACTTGCTCGATGATTGATGTTATTTGAGGTTGCCAATTTCAAACAACAGGGTTGTAACAAAAAAAATCATTTAACTAGATTTAAGTAGATGTTAGTCTCTAAAAATAATTCAATCTAATAACACGATCATTAAAATCAACGAATAAAAATAATATTCTTATATATCATACGTAGTGGAACCTAGCTAGACTATGCGTCATTCTTTGATGAAAATATGCGAAATAATAGGAAAAATGTACAAAAGACAAATTAGGAAGTTTATTGTAGAAATTCCTATAGTTCAGATAGATTTAAATAATTTTGACAAATCCAGCCAAGCAAAGTTTTATGGTATAATTAATAAGTTCGAAAACCCAAAGATGAAGGCTGAAAGGGCATAGCAACACATTATCATAAATTAGAACATTTTTAGAGTGCGCTTGACGACAATCCTGTATCGATTGTAAGTACTTACATAGCATATTTAGTCTATAGTATCTATAGAGAATTCTAACGGTGCTGCATTTCGTTTTAGAATCCGTAGTGTGTGTGTGTTGCGTATCTCAATAATTGCAATACAATTTCAAAAATGATATCTAACAACTTTTTTCCTTACGTTTTATAATCGCGCCATCATCAACGATACAAGACAACTCAACAAAACAAAAAAATGAGCACAAAACATGATTAGTGTATTAAATTAAATGATTGCTATTTAAACGGCGCGCGGTAACACCAACACGCACAGCAACAACAACAACAACAACAAGAACTTCAACTTGTTACAAGTTGAAAAAACGATGACATAAACACATGTGCCCATTAATCTTGTCCTCATCAACGTCACAAATATCCATGGCGCAGCAGAAAAAACTACACACATAGTAAAATTGCTCATTGGTCAATTTGATAATCGTATATAATTAATTATTATTATTATTATGAGGCGTATCCATGACAATGCAATTAACAAACTCGCTGATTCGTCGGTCGGATTGAATTATAAATATACTGAAAGTGTATGTATTATTTCCATGACAACATAATCAACAAACTCACTGATTGGTTGCAATTTACTCTTAATACTTTTCACCGATGATATATGGATGTACTGGTTCTCTATATTGCCACTGTATACAGTTTGGTGCTGAAAAAAGAGATAGAAATATATATCAACAATGATCAAACTGTATGTGTATGCTACTCAAAAGAATTGCGAACTGTCATAAATATGTCATTTTCAACGCGGATCTATGCAACTCGCATTACTTATCCAAAACGTAATATCTTTTCCATTATTTTTGCATTAATTTGTAGGTATTTAATGCAAATAATAATTTTATGATTTTATAAATGAGAAAAGTGTAATCAATGCGATAAAAATACAATTATTGACATTCAAATATTTAGGTTTGAACCATTTTAAAGATGATTTAGAAAGAGCTAGACATATATATATATATATCTATTTCACCGAATATATTCTTGAAGGTTTCAGTCGACCAGTGCATCCATATATCATTGATAATAATATTAATATTATTGGGTTGGTGCATAATTATTGCGGCTTTTTTGCGTCATTGTTTTTATACAAAAATTGGCGTTTTGCTTATTATTTTTTCATAAAAGTAATCTTCTCTCTTTTAGGAACCAAAATGCGTACCGAAAATTATCTTCATATTATGCTCTACGATTTTAAGAAAGGTGAGCCTAATGGCTAACTTCTTTCTTCTTCATCTGCAAGATTTGTGTTGCCCGTTTTGAACCTCTTGAACCATCTTTCAACTATAATTTTACCGATCGTTCTCTCGCCGAAAAGTTTGTTGAAATCGCAAAATGATTTTTTTTCAACATTTCTCAAAGTGGTAGAGCATAATATGGCGAATATGACGATGATTTTTGGTACGCATTTTTGTTCCTACAAGAAAGAAGATTATTTTTATGAAAAAATAATAAAGAAAACGCTAATTTTCATAAGAAATCATTCATCATTGGTTTTGTGTCAAAGTGCAAGTTGATTTAAATGTCATCCATTTCTCCATCTAATTTTAACGTAACTTAAAACAAAGTGGAATTAATCTTTATGTGTGCCAATTATATTCATCCGCTTATTTTCCATTATAGGTAAACAGAAAGGTGACGGTTACTTAAGTTGCATTACAAAGCTAGACATAACCGACAAGACGAAAGGACGCAAACTGCATCTCGTGGTAAAATGCGCGCCCAAGAATCCCCAATTTCGCGACATGTGCAAAATGGATATGATCTATCAGCGCGAGATCAAGTTCTACGAGCAAATTTGGCCGGCGTACGTGCAGCTACAGAAGGAGCATCAAGTGAAGGAGCCGCTCGATGCGGTCGCAAAGTGCTACAAGACGGGCAGTGATCCCGTCAACGAGTATCTCGTCTTGGAGAATATTAAAATGCAAAATTACAAGCTGTGGAATCGGTTTGAGGTGATGAACGATCAGCACATTGAATATCTGATGAAGCAATATGGAAAATTCCATGCGTTGTCATATGCACTCAAGCACCATAAACCGGACGTCCATGCTGCGTTGATAGAAGACTTGGACGAAATCTTCAACCCCGAAACGATGAGTGAGAGCTTTCGGGTGGTGTTTAATGCGGGTGTTGATGGCATTAAAAAGAATTTCACACCCGATTCGGATATTTACGCCACATTGGAACGCCTTCAAGCCAACTTATTTACCGCATTCTTTGAAATGACGGATAAAACAGCCAAGTTCGCTGTGATCACACATGGCGATTGCTGGTGCAACAACATGATGTTCAAATATGATAAAGATCCACTAACACCAACTGGAATACGTTTGCTTGATTTTCAAATCATACGACACGCCTCACCGGTGCTCGATTTATCCTACTTCTTCTACATATCAGGCGATCCGGAAAAATTCGATGACATCGAAGACTACTTGAAAATCTACCACGCCAGCTTGATTAATTACCTCGAAGCGCTGCACGTACCAAACGCCGCCAACTTTATGACGTTTGATAATTTGCTGGCGCTCTGGAAAAAGTACGCGCAATTCGGGCTGATGATGAGTTCGGTGGTAATGCGCGCAGCTATGTCCGAGGTGGATGAAGTGGTCGAGCTAAACAATCTGGATGAAACGAATATGGAAGATACTATGACGAATTTCGTTGGCAGAGAGAGGAAGTACGATAAAATCATCAATGCCAGATTGAAGAAGCTTACTGAACATCTTTACAAACGTGGATGTTTAGAGTATTGATGAATGCAATTTAAATACATATTATACCAAACAAAATAATTACCTGCAATGTGATAAATTTGTGTATTACTAGATTAATGTGACGAAATTGTCTTACTTAAGCAAAAAATCATTTTTTATAGATTAGATTTTAGATTTATGTCAAAAAAGATGTTTTTATTTTTAAATTGTGGTACTATTAAACTTGAAACTATAAGAGATTTTTAAAATGATATAATGCACCAATGTATACGAATAAAAAAGTTGAATAACATAAAGCGTTTCGTTTTTATCATAAAAAAGTAAAAAGAAAATACCAGTGGTGGCTCTAGCCATTGCGAAACTTGGCCTTTGTTCAGAAATAAATTTAGCTTTAAAGTACCTACAGCGTTATTAGTTTAGAGACTCTTATATCTTAACTAGACTAGAAGCAGCCCGTAGCAAGCAAAGGCAATTCTTACGCCTGTTTTGTAAGCAAGGGAAAGTTAGGCATGTTTTTTGGGAGTGGTATTTATAACGACTAAGTAACTAATTTGCGCCCTTGATGTTCGTGTTGGAAAATTTCAACCTCAAATAACTCATACTCACTAAATTGTTTGAAAAGATTATTGCCTTTGATTTTATAAATTAATCAATTTCGGAAATTAGAAACATTCGTATAATAACGAATTAAATCAAACTTACGCAATCATTATCATTTTTTCAAATTTGATTGGCACGCCAATTTGAATGACATCTGATCGGAATAAACATATTGTCATGGTGACGATGCCGACAATCCGGTCACCTACACATTCATACATATATATAGAGATACTTAAATTTAGAAAAACTATTGTACTTACATAAACAAGGAACAGTACCAAAAAAACTGCGATTGTTGCTTACTTTTCGAATTTTCTGGCTTTATAAATTGTTAGAAACGACAGTGAATTTATAGTTTTTGATGAATACTGAGCCAAAGAAGCAAAATCAGGGAATGGATGTCAAATTTTCGAGCTCGCCATTGGAAAATATTGTACTATCCTTTAGTACTCTCAACTTTAAGCTTGGACTTGACTTTGAAAACTTATTCGCAAAGTATTGATAAAGTGTATTTTCTAGAGACTATAAGTTTTGTTTTAAATTGTATTTTCATAAAAACGTCTACATTTGGAGATAATAGAGAGATCTGATAATTATGAAGCAGTAACCGGACGATGATGTATAATAAGACCGCAAATGTTAGAGATCGTAGATCGATGAGACCATGGATAAATGAGATCTTGGTTGATTGAGATATTATTGTAAAACTAACTCGTTATTGCTGCAGGGCAGTTTTCTTTTAATTAGGTGACTTAGATTAAGAAAAAGAGAGAGAAAGTGGTAGGTTTTTCAGTTTGATTAAAGAGTGTTGGATATTACTTTGTGGTCTATTTTAGGCGGATCCCATTAAGCACGGTCTTATTTATCCTCGCTCTCAATCAACCAAGGTCTCATTTATCCGTAGTTTCATAAGTCTTTAACATCCGCAGTCTCATTATACTGTTCTCAATCGTCCGGTCTCAATTGTCCAGATATAATTCGTCCTATATTCTTATGAAACGACCCTGTATGTCAACGAATCAAGATGTTTTGTAAATATTTGGCGCAATTTGTGATGAAATGGTTTTCATCAGCCTCCATTCCACACGATGCGTTGATTGATTGAAATATTACGTACGTCTTTATGATTGCGACAAGGCCATCATGATTTATATACGAGCGCATCGAATGGACCAATATTTATGATTCGTGTGCATTCGGCACATTGTACGTGTGACGAAATTGCTTTAAACTTAAACAGTCATGTTTATTTTATAGATTAAATTAGATTTATGTTAAGGGCGGAATGTCATGCTTGATTTGTCAGCTTATATTTTAGGGACTTTTCTTGTAAAGTTGTCACAGTCTTTTTAAATTTCATCATGTCCATTTGAAACTACTACATTCAACGTGCCTAATCATATATATTTTAAATCGGAGAATGCTTTTACAATGCTGTAAATCGCTTAGCAAAAAACACCACTTCACATGACATTTTTGGATATTTTCTCAAATATCTATAAAAAGTAGTTTAAATCACTTATATTCAAAATGTAAATATCTCTGAAACCGTATGTTAGATTGTTATATTGTTTAAATAGCATATAAATAGAAGAATTTAAAATGCAATGACATCCTAGTGTTTGTGCTAAGTAATCATTTCCTCTACGGTAGCTAAAAATTAGTTGCTGGGTTTTCTCAAAATGGAATTCCAAGTTGAAAATAGTTCAATATTATTTGCNGGATTCCAAGTTGAAAATAGTTCAATTTTATTTGTCTTATTTCATAGCCTCTGAAGATGTAATTGATTAACTTAGTATGTCATTGCATTGTAAAACTCTTCTAGTTATAGACTACTTAAAGAATAAAACAACCTATAATACGGTTTTAGGGATATATGCATTTTAATTATAAGTGATCTGAACTACTTATTATAGATACCCCGCCCTTAAACTATACGGCACTGGTTTTAAATATCTAAAATCTAATGCAAGGTAGTGTTTTAAATGTTAAATTATGGTTAATTAGTTAAATTATTAGCGATTATTGTTTTTGCAAAAGCACTTTTCTTGAAATATCTTTAATAAGAAGACAAACTTAATCAAAATAAGTATCACCTTGCACTAGATTTTGCATAGCTAAATCGATTGCTGTTTAATTCAAGTCTTTATGTTAAGCAGTTTTTGAAAAAATGTCCAAAAACGTAATGTAAAATGGTGTTTTTTGCTCAGCTATTTACAGCATTGTAAAAGCATGTTTCAACTTAATATATATTTGGTTGGGCAAATTGAATGTAATAGTTTCAAATGTACATTATCAAATTAAAAAAAAACTGTAACAACTTTGCGAAAAAGGGGCATATAAAATGTTAGCAGGCGCCCCACTTTTTTTAAATTTTTAAATTGTTGTTTTATTAAACGGTTAATTAATTTTTCAACAATACAATTGACTGTAAAAATGAATTATTGCACCAAAATGTACTTGTATATTGTATACGTACTACAAAAACAGTTATTGTACTTAAAGTTTATGTACTCGATTTTTATCGTAAAAATATGAAATTGAAAAAAATGATATAATATGCGCCTACAATATGTGTTATCAGTTAATTTTTGTTCGGATGATTAAACTAGATGCAAGGTTGATCTCATTTAAAACAATTTGCGGAGAGTATTACCACATCTAACGTAAGCTAGAGACGCGTACGATAAACTATTTACTGGCAGTTGAATAAAATTATGAGCGAGGCAACAGCGACAATGATATTGAGCGAGTGCGAGGCGCGTGAATTACTCGACGATATCTTGCACGCAGAAGGAATTTGTGCGGATGAAGTTATCATCGATGAAGGTAATGATTAATGTTGCTGCTGCTGCTGCTGCTTCTCGCGTTTGTTAAAAGCGATGAGCTAGCACATTTTTTTGATAAATTACACAATACTGTTGTATATAATGATAATGTTTGTATTAGATAATTGTATCAATAATTACATGTTGTGATTAATCTAGCAAATTGCCTTGAAAAATTTATATACAATATGTGTGTACATTGGTCAGATGCTTTGCTTTAATTGATTTCATTTTTTTTAAATATTTTATAGCTATTTAAATATATTGTAGATACAGACGCGCAACCAGGGGTTAGGCTCGTGGGTTTAAAACAGAAATTTGACTTGAGGGTAGTTCAAATATATAATATTATATCATGGATGATAAAGAAAATAATTATAGATAAATAGGTAACCTACTAAATTTCCGATTTTCTCAACCTTTTAGGTTTTTTTGCTGTTTTTTATAACTTTTTGTACTCTTTTGCGCTTTTTGACAACTTTTTCGTGTTTTTATTATTATTGTTTCCGCTTTTTGCCACATTTTGCAAGAAAGGGTACCAAAAACCTCACGAACCTTTTGTAAAGGTACAGAAAATAAGGTGCATGACATGAAATAACGCAAAAACGCTAAAAACGATCGAAATAATATACCACTTTTTCATGTTTCCTATTTGTTATGTTTCTGTTGTAAATAAGCGCGAAAAGTGATAAAAAGTACAAAACACAGCAAAAAGTTGTGAAAGTGGGAAATTTATCAGACGAGCCATTTTCAAGCCAAATTTCTGAGTGCACACCTGCTAGATAATAATTTTTTATTGCTCTATGCAACAACATTTTCATGGCTTTATGATTTATATGTTTGTCACTAAAAATGCAACCTGCCAACCTTGATACTGATTCAATATTATTGAAATTAAAAGAAGGAACAAAAAATATTAGTTTATATCTATAGAGGAAGATATTTTAGTTGCACATTAAAAAGTCATCTTTAACTAGGATTTCGATCTTGAATCGAATTCAATGTTAAATTTATATAATAACGTAAATATTTACATTAAAAACGCTGAATCTGTATGTATGTACATATTGCAACTTGTTTTAATCACATCGCTGACATAATCCATAAACTATGAAAAATAGTATTGAAATATGCAATAATATTCAGCGTTTTAAATGCTGTTTAAATTCAGATTTGATTATGTTTTTTCCTGTCATTCTAGCGAGTGTAGTCCATCCAATCTATGGGTTGCATCAATGATATATATCATTGGGTTGCATATTGTTCAAACTCGGCTTTTAAATACATTATTTGGTATAAAATAGTTTATTGGAATAATAGAAATCATATACAATAATTTTACATTAGAATTGTGTGCTAATCCTGGTCATTAGGCCTTATTAACTAGTTTTAAAAACATTTCTTATAAAAATACATGTACATATTGTATTTTTTTTTCAATTATTGAGACTCCTATACCACTTATATCTTTTGTGGTTAAATGACTTTTTATTATCAATGCGCAAGGAACGTTTATCTTTGCTGTATTTACAATAAGTCCCCTCACTACCACCTTTTCTTCAACTTCTCTTTAGATTGCAATTTTATTATCTGATTAATAAATGAATATATGTTTTTCAACATTGCTGCCTTTGTGGACGAAAACAAATTACTACTTACATTAAAGACCATTATAGATATAATATTATAATTGACGTTTTATGCCGTACAAACAAAATAATAAATAATTTATTTTGTATTAAATTACTTTTTAATTATTGAAAAATCTCAATGTCATTCTCAAGCCTTTTTTAATACAATAGAGAATTTTTAAGATAATTTGCTATACGCAACTGTGTTAATAAAAGATAAACAAGCTGAAAAAAATTATTCCCTAAAAATCAAAACTACCTATGAGAAGGAGTTGATTTTAAAGCTGTTAAAATTATATTTTTATATTTATTACATTGATATAATGATCAATTTATGCTATTAATATTAAAATAAATTTCTTTTAATTAGTTAATTGATATAAGAAACACATTAAATGTTTATTGTGTTGTAGGTAAACAAAAAGGAGACGGCTACTTGAGCTGCATTACAAAACTAGACGTTTTCGATAAAACCAAAGCCAAGGAATTACACGTGGTCGTAAAATGCGCACCCAAGCTGGAACAATTTCGCGAGATGACGCGCATGGACCAAATCTACCAGCGCGAGGTGAAATTCTACACAGAAATTTGGCCGATCTACAAGCAACTTCAGGCCGAGCACAACGTTAAAGAGCCGTTCGATGCCGTCGCGAAATGCTACAAAACGTGCACGGACGATAAGAACGAGTACCTGGTGCTGGAGAACATCAAAATGCACGGCTTTAAAATGTGGAATCGATTGGAGCCGATGAACGAACAACACATCCGATTTTTACTCAAACAATATGGAAAATTCCATGCGCTTTCCTACGCCCTACAACATCACAAAAAAGAGGTATATGACAATTTAATCGCTGATATTGATGAGATGCTCTTCAACGACACGCTGATGAAGCAAGGAATGTTTAAAGACATGATCGAATTGTCCATAAACAATGTCAAGAATTTATTTTCGCCTGATGAGACAGTCTACGCCGCACTCGATAAATTAGCCGGCAATTTACTGAACACATTCGATGAAATCATTATGAAGGAGAAATTTTCAGCGATATGCCATGGCGATTGCTGGTGCAATAATATGATGTTCAAGTACGATCAGGACGAACAGACACCGAGCAAGCTCTGCCTGCTAGATTTTCAAATCGTACGCATATCATCGCCCGTACTAGATTTATCCTACTTCTACTATGTATCAGGCGATCCTAAAGCGTTCGATTCAGTCGATGCGCATTTGAAGATCTACTATGAGAGTTTGATTAATTCATTGGAAGTATTACATTTTCCGGACGCTGCTAATTTCATGTCCTTTGCGGATTTACAACAGCAATGGCGAAAGTACGCAAAGTTTGGATTTATTATGGCCTCAATGGTATTAAGAGCGTCAATGTCCGAGGCGGATGAATTAATGGATTTCCATGATATGATCGATGAAGTGAATCAAAACACCGATTTGTCCGAGTTTATGAACAAAAAGAGGAAAAATGATGATGTTATTAATTATCGCTTGAAAGCGGTCGCTCAACAATTATTTAATTATGGTTGCTTAAATTAATTTTTATTTTTATTCTTCTTCTATATATGTATTTTAAAACAATTAACAAGCTTTACAATTTTAAATGTTCATGAATATATAGGCAACTTAATGTGCCCGACTAATAAAAAAAACTTATTTCCATTTTTGCGAAACAACTGGTTTATTTATTTACAACCTAACCTAAAATCCTTTTACTCCGCGATTGTACACGGTGTACACGGTGCTTAATGGTGCTCGACAAAACTTTAATTAATAAAGTATGTCGGCGATAGAACGCGTACGTATTATGGTACTAGGCGATTCGGGCGTGGGAAAGACCTCGTTTGTACATTTAGCCGGTAATTAATTGCGTTAATTTTCCTATAACAATATTTATTTACTTATTTGTTTATTTATTTGTGTATTGTAATAGCAAATAATGAACCGATTAAAGCGCCTGGATGGACGATTGGGTGCTCCGTAGAAGTGAAATTACACGAATACAAAGAAGGTACACCCGGTCAGACCTCTTATTTTATAGAATTATGGGACGTTGGCGGTAGCAATAATCATCGAAATACACGTCACGTATTCTACAATCCATGTCACGGCGTAATTTTGGTACACGATTTGACGAATCGAAAATCGGAGGAGAATCTGAAAAAATGGTTGCAGGAGATCATCAACTACGATATGAATAACTCGACGATAATGCAGCAGTCATCGCAGTGTGATGAGACGGATGCAGAGAATTTTATTGGCTCGACGCAGATACCATTATTGATGATTGGGACGAAATTGGATGCGGTGGATGATAAAAAATTTGCGAATTTCACGAGTGGGATTGCGGCACAATTCTACAGCGACGAGATTTTGCTGGATTGCAGGCAGACGCGTTATCTAGCTGCAGGTACGTCGAACGCTGTCAAATTGACACGTTTCTATGATAAGGTGATTGAGAAGCGGTATCATTCGAAGCTGCCGATACCCGATCGATATAATACCACATCGCCGAATTTACCATCGAAATTCTACGCGTCGTTACATCAAGACTGATTTTTTTTCACCGCCTTTTTTTGTAAATATTTTCTACTTACTATATATGCCGCTATTTAATTGCAATAGGCTTCTTTAAAGTCTTCCATAATGTTTATATATCAGGGCTTTCACAACAAAATTTAAAGTTAGTGTATATATAATTTAGTAATAATTTAGATTTATTATTGGGCGATACGTAAATTGCGTTGGGATGGTCGAATTACATGGATTTTTACTGTAAATTATGCACTTAGCCTTTTGTTTAAAAAATCCACATAATTGGATAAAAAAAATTATAACCATCATCTACTAGCAACGGTTTTCAATGGAATTCACTTTTCGCCTAATAACATTAAGCGGCCAGCTGGACATGGTTGTTTCAGCGCATTCCCCTTTTGACGAATTGTGTCCTTATTATGATAGATGTCAACTTCATTCGAACAATAAAGGTGAGCTAAACAACACATGCGTGCTTCGCTATACAATCCTTTTTTGCAAAAGCTTTTAACGCCATAATTGAGGTGTCAAGAATACCAATCGATGGTATTTTTTGCACCTTAATTACGGCGTTAAGTAAAAGCTTTTTCACCAAAAAAAGGGTTCTATGGCGGGCCGCGTGTGATTTGTGGCGCTGCTTTGTTATTTGAATGAAGTTGATATCTCTAATAATGAGGACACAATTTGGTGAAAGGGGGGGCTGGATCCGGGTGAGATAAACTCAAAATTTTCAATGTCTCGTCATTAATTGCAACTTGTAAATTCGTTTCGGCAAATCATTTCACGATTTATTAGCATTAAATTTACGTTATCTACATTTAGAACGTTTAGAAAACTTGTCACTCCGCTCAAAGAGCTAAAAATTGCTTTTAAAATTCCTAGTCTCTTTTCACATGTAAGCTAAGAGGAGGTGTTACGTGAATTTTGTAGAGAAAGCTAAGTCTTCTACGCATTGTGATGGTTGAATTGCGTGAATTTAGTTGTTAATTTGCGTATTTTTTTACCAATAGCTTAAAATTTTCTCATCGGCTAGGGTTTTTTACACACTTCACGTGTCGCTCTAACAAAATATCCTCTTTTTACCAAAGGTAGAGTTAAAGTTTAAAAAATATAAACTTATATGGAGGGCTTTAAAATAATTAATCATTTTTTTAAAATATTGAAAATATAGTTTATTGTTAACTCTTTATTTAATTTATATGAAAATAAAATTTATTATAACTATTTATAAAAAAATAACGCAATTCTTTTAAGTTAATTATTAATACTTTGTGTACGAAAAGAAAAACTATAATAATTCAAATAATTAATAATAAGTAAACATTTGTTCGTTGGGTTATTTATTTAAGGCACCGTCAAAGGAAACTCTTTCTATTTCTAATGAATGCTCATTCACTTCCTCGCACATTTGATTGAACTTTGAGGCCCATTCTTCGAGTTCCTTCGCCTGAAAATGCATTAAATTCGTTAATTGCCAGTTTATAAACATTTAACATTACTAATAATATGAAACATCTAAGGGAATTACGTTCATGACAATAAAACTAGTATTCCATACTTTATTACCAGGTTCAGAAAAAACATATTTTACAACAAAATCGCAATCATTTATTCGGTGACGCTTTTAAAGATCTTTACCAAAATCAACTGGTATCGCTTGCCTACTAAATATCTTTTTATGATTGGAATATCTATCGGAATATATTTTTTGTCAAGACATGTATGTAGGAAATGCAGTAGGCGTGAAAAAGAGAAGTAATGTTGCTAAGCAAAGAAAATGAATTAGAAATAAGACGCTTCATTTGGGCTGCTTCACAATAATAGTAAAACATTACAACATTGTTATTGTTTTTCGTTCATATAAATATTAGTAAAAGATGTTAAATTATCGTGAGTTTATCTTATTGAATTCGACCAGAATTGAAAACAATCTTTAATTTATTGCAGACACGAAATAGACTTTGTACGCAGGCGCAGTACGACACATTTCCTAATTGTATTTCAGAAAGCATCAAATATATTTCGGATTAGTTTTGGAAATGTCAGAATAAATTATATAAACGTACCTATAATGAGCCAGCTTGAAACAAACTAGAATAGCTAACCTTCTGTTGTAATTTTGAAATACAATTGACTCTTTCCGAAATTCTACTTTGAATCATTGTGAAATAAAATTGGAAAAGTAATTCACTAGAAAATAGTACCTCTTTCGCTGCTTTTGTATTTTTCCTCGGCTTTCGCTTCTTAACCTCTTCAGCCGGTTCGTCATCGTCCGTGCTCTCATCAAAGTGAGCTCTGGCTCGACGTCGACAAGTTTTGCGTTCATACTTCTTTGGCTTTGCTGTTTTAGTCTAAAAATATAATATAGTTATCAATTTGTAGGCTGCTCTTGGTAAAAAATAAATGAATACCTTATCATCCGGGTCCGGCTCTAATTCTTGAAACAAGTAACATTTCTCGTAACTTGTGTTACCATCTTCCACCAAGTTCGCGAAATTATCGTTACCGGATTCTAAATCATGCAAATCATTCGGGATAGTTTCAACAATCACCTTCTCCTTTGCGTTTTCAAACTGATCCAACAGAAGTACTGGTCGCTTCTTTGGCGAGCGTAAATTCATTCGGGTCGGTTTTGCATCGGCGATGTGTATATGCTTAACAACATCTTGCCCATCATTTAAAATATTATCTAAATTAAAACTATCTTCGCTTATATTATTGCGCTCCTTCAAGATACCGCGCAATGGAGCTTTATTTTTCTTCACTGGACTCTCTGCCATTTTCTTCATTGGACTCTTTGACCTCTTCGATTTCACTGGGCTGAATAGCAAATGTGCATCAAATAGGCTACAATTCTCTTGATCGGCGAATCGCTCATCATTTGTTAATTCAATATTCGTCAGGTAATTGATAATCTTGGGCTGCTTTAGCAATTTACTACTGCACGGTTGGGGAGACCCAACTTCGTTATGGACGATTGAAGCAGTATCGTTACGGACGATTGGAGTAGTATCGTTACGGACGATTGGAGTAGTATCGTTATGAGTTGAATCAATTACCAATTCTTGATTGTACGAAGGCAAATGGGAGTTTTTAACATGTAAGTAAAGCGGGTAGCGCGGTAGATTCATACGCCATGGAGTGCTTGCCTCTGGTAACATAGAACTATTTGCGATTGGTTGCAAGCCGTGCAACGACTCCTCCAAAACCGAACCATTGCGAGTGGAACTCGCTTGGTCGTAGTATGGCGGTGAAAGAATAATATTTTGCAGAATTGTTACTTTTATTAGTTCGTTGTTTACTGGAGTGACAGATCTCGATCCAGCATCATCAATATCTGATAACAATTGAGGATTGTCCGGTTCAGCTAATTCGTTGTTAATGTTTAAATCGATGTAGCGTTCGTCCATGTCGTAAAGCATATCGCCCACACCATTTTCTTCAACTGCCTTCGAGCAGTCTGGAATTGCATCTGGTGCTTGATGCTTAGGTACATTTGGCTTCTGCTGTCCGGGTTGGTTTGGCTGTAATTCACCGGCAACATTCTTCCCATCTTGTAACGTTTGTGTTGTTCCATGCTCTACAACATTCTTTGCGACAAGTGGCTTCTTCCTCGGCCGTCCTGGTTTGCGCTTCGCTTTTGCCTCGGCTTGGATGATACGCTCCATATCATCGGCAATATCTTTGTCCCACACCTCTGAGATGTCATCCTGGTTCGCCGCTTTCAGCATGCGTTTTTCGGCACGATCGTCAAATTCATAAATGTCGTTTCGCTTATGATCAGTCGGAATCACTATCTTCTTGGAGTAAATTGGCATATTATCGGTTTTCGTCGGCGTGCTTGATCTGCTAACATCGCTTTCATCAAACAATTTCTTGTAGCTTATCACCTTGACATTGCGACGTTTGGGAATTGGCTATAAATACAAATGATAATGAATAGTAATAATACATTCGAGTTGAAACTAAAAATAAAACAATCAGTAAAAGTTAAAAGTTTGAAACCTTTACATATACTGTTTCGCATGGCGGAGGCAACTTCGACGACACATTCTGAGCGTGCAGTCTCGTATACACCTGCAAGCTTGCTGATCATTTTTTCTATTTCCGTTGAATATATAAGTTTAACGTAAACATACTGCACATAAATAAGATTAGAGTAGGTTTGTATTTTGTATTATTTTCGATGAATTTGAGTGTTTTTCATTGCTTTTTGGTGTTATTTTACGTAAAAAAAGGATTAAACATGAAAAACACTCAAATTCATCTAAAATAACACAAAATACTAACGTTATACTTATTTATTCTTATCTAAACAAACATTTAAACCTAATGTATTTTGTGTTTGAAAATAAATAGTAGTACATATATTTTTTCACTGTTTACATTCATTGGGTTATGCTAACGTCCGCACTACCGATAGAATGTGACGCTGCGCTGAGGAGTTTGCGTTTACATAGTTGCCTCCGCCATGCGAAACAGTACCGCGTTTTTAATAGAAATTTTTGTGAATCAACGATTTGAGTTCAACTTTTACTTATTATGAAAATAGTTCACCAATTGATACTTTAGTTTAAAAAAACATACCTTGACGATTGCCACGTTTGATGCGTGGACTGGCTGTGGTGTATTAAACTTGACTGCTTCCTTTCTTAGTTTTACCTCAGATACATTCGGTGTTTGTTCAGCAGGGGAATTTTGGACTCTTGCAGAGATTCTTGCACTTCTGCGATTCAATGAAGTCTCGCGTTGTACGGTGGTGTCGGAAGCGTTTTTATCTTGCATATCAGTCACATTGTCGTGTGCTTGTGCAGCAACTTTGTTCTTGCGTCCGCGTTTCACTATAGGCAAAGGCATTACATTAGCATGATCAAGTTTCTTAGTAGCAACATCTTTAGATGCATAAGCATTAGTTTCCACATTATCCCCTAATGTTTCTAAGTTTTCTGTTGATTCAGTTTTTAGTGCCTTTTTTCCTCTACCTCGTCGTTTCACAACATTTTTGATTTCATCATTATTGCTATCGACGGTTTGTGTTGCAGCTTTAGACTTCTTCGGCTTTCTTCCTCTTCGTTTAACAGTTGGTTGTGTTGATACATTTGTTACATCAAAGCTGTCTAGTGTCATGTTTGATGTCTTTGAAATATCTATTACCAGAACACGTAAATCTTTTAATAAATGTTTTCCCCTACCTCTTTGTTTCACTTCAGGCAAAGGCTCGTCACTATTAACGTCAACGTCATCAACACAAATACTTTCTTGTAGTTGTGTTGATTCCACGAGTGATGGTGTACCTCTGCGTTGTACTATAGACGAATTAATCACGATATTGTCACTTACGTATGCAGCAAAATCTCTCGCTTCAAAACTATCAAAATTTGTAATTTCTAAAATATTCGATCTCTGAGAACTTGGTTCTTCCAATTGCGAAATATTTTCGGCAACAGCCTTTTTTCCATCACTTTTTCCATGTACAGACTTTTTATTGACATCGTGACGTACATTTTTACCTTTCTTTCCTCTTCGCTTCATATCTTTGCTGTCTATACTTATTTGAGTTGATGATTCAGAAACAGCATAGCTTATTTCCGAACCATTATCAAAAATTTGAGAATTCTTAGTATTATTTAATTTATTTTTGTTAGGTGTTCCAGTTGATTTGACTTTTACATCAGACATTGATGTTACAGGTTTTCTTCTTAATCCTCCTCTAACAGAATCAGTAAGTGATTCATCCAATGGAATCGATAAATGTTGTTGGTATGAACAGTATATTCTAGCACTTTCTCTCAGAGCCTTTAAACGACGTTCGAGTGGTATTCTGGGCGTTCCCGCGTTTGATTGAAACGATATATCTGTTGATTCGAATATTGACGTATCGCTTCCTAGTGATGTGTTTAATGTTGTTTTGGAATTCGTCACCGAAGCATTTTGTTTCTTACTGCTTACATGATCACATAAATCATTTAATGATTGCTGCTTAATATCAATAGGTAGTGTTTTATCTCGCGGCGTTCGTGTACGATTTGTTGAAATCGAAATCGACTTCCTGCTTTGTACTTTTTTATTAGTGTGCTTTTTGAAAACATTGCTAGAACCTACTATTTCTTTTACTTGCTGTTCGCTTAATCTAATTAAAGATACTCTAAGCTCTTTGGTTATTACAGCCTTCACCACCGATCTACTGTTAACATTACGAGGCTTGCGTGTTTTCTTACCTTGAAGAATTTTCTTGATGTTGCTTGTTATAGAGTCGTCATGTTCTAAAACCGATAAATCAATGGTAGTAATACAAGGATACAATTTATGACCTGCAAACTTACTTCTCGCCCCACTGTTTTCGACATTTTCATCTAAATCTTTTAAGGCATGCTTCTTCTTAGTGGCTGGCTTACTTTTCTTAGCCTTCTTTTCCATATCACCCCTACCATGCTGATTTTTGTGCTTGGCTTGTTGACCAGACGACGACACATTTTTATCGATTGTTTTTTTGCCAACACTTCGTTGATTTCCTTTTCCTGTTGAAATACGCGTTGCTCTTCGGCCGGAGCGTGTCCAGCAAACGCTCCGGGCTACATCGATTGTGTTAACTATTTCATTGAACGGTATTCGAACAATACACGGTTTACACAATTTTTCGTCGTAAAGAAAATTTGCATGCAGTGCATGCAGTTTAAATTTCTCAATTTCTATATTCCCATTTCTTTTTACTAAACCCGGACGCATCGTTAAATTTAAAGCATACCGTCTGATATGCCTCTGATACCCTCTTACCTGTACTGCGTTATACGCAGTTATACGTTGTTTTAATTGTTGTAAGGTTATGTTTTTTTCGGTTAAAGCGGGAGATGCATAAATACTACCAACATAAATTTCATTAAAAATAAAAATGAACTACTCCAGTCGGAACAATTTTTGCCGATGACTTCACGCTTATTTTTAGAAATCTTAGTAACCTCAACCTATTTAAGCAGGTGTTGATTAATTTCGTCGCTTGTACAATTTAAACAATGGCAGAACCGATACACAATCCAGTAAGTTAATTTAAACAACTTTTAGGCAATTTATGATTGTTTGAATAAAATTAGGAAGTGCCGTTCGTTGGAAGAATCGCAGATGGATTTCAAGAAGGCAAAATCATTCGAATTCAAGGTTTTACTTCACCAGTAGCAGAACGGTAAGAAACATTAATTTCATTTAACAAATTTAAGGTTATATTTATCCTACAGATTTAATATTAACTTGAAAACTGGACGCGGTTCGAATGATGATATTGCTATACATCTATCAGTGCGCTTAGCCGAGGGATATATTGCGAGAAATTCGTTCGAGAATGGTGATTGGGGCGACGAGCAAGGTGACGGTGAATTGAAGATTGGAACTGGACAACGTTTTGAAATTTTGCTATTATGTGCAGCCAATGATTATAAAGTATACGCACAATATGTTATTAAATCACAGTTTAAATCAGTTGCCTGAAATTAGGTTGCGGTGAACGGTCAGCATTTCTGTGAATTTCCCCAACGCATTCCGCCTTCTCGAATCTCACATCTGGAAGTGACCGGAGATCTGTCGCTAAGCCTCATCTCGTTCGAAGGCGGCGATACGCAGACACGAGCGAGTCAAAGTCAGCAATTCAGCGGCGGTTACAATCCGCAAGGGCAGTATGGCCCACCGCAAGGACAATACGGTCCTCCACCGGGTGATTACGGCGGCCAGCATGGGTATTACGGACCGCCGCAAGGGTACGGTCCAGCACCGGGTGGGTATGGCCCACCGCAAGGCGGTTATGGACCACCGCCACCACCAGGTCATCAACCGGTAAATAGCCATTTAGTTGAATATGCTGACATTTTTAAATTGCAATCGATATAATATAGGTATTGCATTATTGTTTGTTTGCATTCTAACAAAGATAGTTTTAATACCAAATGAGCATTTATTGCGCAACATGAACATGAAATGTAAAAACTTATGTGAAACATAAACGGAATTGTTTAATCAATCAATAGAGAAAACGCGCTTGATTGATACGGTTAAATGGTTTTAATCAGGGTATACTATAGATTTACTCCAAAAGGCAGTTGTGGCTTAGTTGACAATCCATTAATTCTGTGCAGTAGCAAAATGTTAATTCCAAATCACACTACGTTTTGGAACCGCGCAGAACAAACAACTGGCAATTGTGTCTTTGAATACTTGAAAATTTTAATTCCAATTGGTTTGAATTTGTTTTTTTAAGTTCACTACTTAAAAAATTTTTCAATATGTACCTATTGAATTTTTGTTGTTTACACGTTTAACATATGTTAGTTTGAAAATTTATCATTCTTTAGATGAGTATTAATCAGAGTTAATTAGAAGTAATGCTATATTCAAACTGATAAGACTACAAGTTTTACAATTTAATCGGTGATGACAGAAGTCGAAACGTTAATTGTAATTATTTACAATGTTATTTTCTACAAATTTAAATGAATTTTATGACATATTTTTGCAAATGCAGTATTTTGTAGTTCTAATAATTCATTCAAACATTCACACTTTTTAGCCTTTTTTGTTGTTAAATACAAATTGTAAGCTTAGGTTAATTATAACAGCTAATATTTTTAATGAAAAAATTCAACATTTACACAATTGCATTCTAAAACAAAATTCAACCAACTTAAACAAACTTTCACCATGGCACACTTGGATTTATTTTAGGGTACATTCCGTTTCATTCAACAACACGCACCAGTAATGCGATTGTTGCGCTAAATACGTGAAACTGAACCTAATTTTCATGTTTATAACTTGATGGTTGATACATATGTAATTATTTGCGTTTTTTTTTCTCTACTTTAAAAATTGACGTACAGATTGTTTATTTGTCTGAAAGATTTTTTTTATTAAATAATGAACATACACATCGAAAATTTACAATTTCTAAGATAATTTTTCCCTTACTCATTTGAAACAAGTATGCTATTCTTAATTTTTTACTATTTTTTGAAGACATTATGACTTTTCTTATGCATTTTATTACTTACATAAGACGATAATTTTGGGCAAAAAAGTTTGTAACAAAAATGTGAGGTTAAGTTAATAGTTTCTGTTTAATAAAGATGTACATTGAAATTATTAAAAAAAATAATTTATGTTCTTTATAAAATGAATGTAATATGCAATATTTATTCTAAAAATAGAATGTATTAGAATACACCACACAAGCTATAAAATTAAAATTTATATCAGTGAATTTTTATCAAACAATTATGATAAGAACAAAAACTATGAATGGAATTATGCAGTTATGCGGTAATACATATTTCCTCCTTACACTACTGTACTGATCGTACTGATTCTAATAATTTTAATGGTGTTAATTGGAGTCAATTGTTTGTGACTTTGGTTTACAACAAATTTATGTAATTATATGTTTTTTCTTCTTTCTATTTGTAATTAGCAAGATTCGTCCTCTGATTTTTTGAGCACCGCTGGCTCGCTAATCGCCGGTGCGATAAGCTCCGGAATGGCGGATAAATTAATCGGATCGTTAACCGGCGGCGGTAATCAACAACAGCACGGCGTGAGTGTTTTTACATGAAACTTAAACGCATGATTTTTTTATTATTCTCCATACACATTCCTATATCTATTTAGACGCATTATTTTAACCAGAAGCTTTATTGGTGTACGTTCTAGTGGTAAACGGATCTTATTGCATCCAACACTTTATTTTTAGTTTCATTAACAGTAAGCAACTATTTACATACTTTAATTTTCCGTTCATTTTATTAATTTCGGTGTTAGTACTTTCAATGCTTGACTTGATGCATTTTTAGCAACAGCCCAATAATATGCAACATCCCCAACAACCTCCACCACCACCACAACAACAGCCCGCATTCAATTTACCGCAGTTTGGCGGGCAGGGTTCGGTGGGCGGCCTGGGCAGTATCGGGTCACTACTCACTGATTTTGCCGGCGAACTTCTAAAGCCGCGTAAGGTAATTATCTTCTCATACGAATACATTTATTTATAGTTTCGGTGAATTATGAATAATGTTGCGTCATTGATTAGCTAATTAATTAATCATACTATTTTTTGTAGGATGGGCATCATTGATTAATAAACGTTCTCAAGGATGATGGAATACATTAAATTGTAATGCATTTTTTCGCTCTCTTTACAAATTCCAACTTTTAATAATTTAAATGGATTATTTACATACGTATACATTGAAATTGCAAGTTTGAAGAATCAATTTTGCTTACTAGCATAACAAAGACAATTTAATTTCAAGTAATCCAACAAGAAATCAAATTAAATTTTATATGTAACATTATTTTTAAGCGTTTTTTTTTTAATATAAATTAACTATTTTAATTTCTTT
The DNA here is from genome assembly GCA_030264715.1 of Adinopsis sp. GC000173. NCBI lineage: Eukaryota > Metazoa > Arthropoda > Insecta > Coleoptera > Staphylinidae > Adinopsis > Adinopsis sp. GC000173. The sequence continues at coordinate 133,475 of JARJDW010016714.1, read as the reverse complement.
TATTTGATAAATTAATTGTTAAAAGTTTGAATTTTAAGTAACGAATATTTAGCTTAATGCGCACAATTATAGTTTAGTGCCTTTAAAATGTGCTTTAATACTTAAAAAAGAATATTATATAAAACTGTTTTTTTATCAAGAGTTTATGTTTGTATTTATTTATAAACTGTTTACTGTTTATTTACACTTGTTTTTTCTTATATTCAATGTGATATTTATCGTCTCGTACCTTCTAAATGTCTGTTAGAAATGTTATTGAAGCATGTTATTTATAAAGATTATTGATTGTTAGTGATGCAATTAAATTATTAGAAAATCGTTACCTTGTTTTCTATTTATTCCATAATTTATACACAACATTTATATTAGTAATTAATTATTTGATTGTTGTAGATGATGCCAAATGATATTATATTTACTTTCCTTGCTATTCTGGAATTTCTTAATAACCACAACCCAATCCCAGTCCCCCGTCCTAATTAAGTTGACGAAGATATTGAATTGAGTTTTAATGAAATGTATTATAAACAGTTGACTGATGTCATTTGATCCATAACGTCAACCGTGATTCAACAGTTGAAGAAAAGAAAACATTTTGCCGATAATAATTAATTTAATTTTACTGTGAATTTGTAATTTAATGTCACCTACCATGTGTTTATTTCTACTAAATGCTGTTTTGTATTTATTTCTCAACATTTTGATTAGTAATTAATCACTTGACTGTTTTCAATTCATATGTAGATAATGCTATATGATCCTTTCCTTGCCTTACTATAAATTTTTGGAATTGCTATCATACTCAAATCAAAGTTTTTTCACAGCGCTTATAAAATTTATTATAAAGTGTGTTTCTATTACATGTTTTTGAATGAAAAATATATAAGAAATAATTTGTCTCATCTAAAATGATTGTAGTAATGATATAATAGAAGAAAACATTTATGAAATTGATTTATGCTAACACTTAAAGTAATTTCATTATATTTATATTCATCGAAAATTGATGCATTTTTGGACGATGGCAACTTGTCGCAATGCAACAAGTTTTGATTAATATAAATATAATCAACCCATTTTAAGTGTTAGTATATCTTATTACAGAAAACACTTGTTTGATAAGAATAAAATGAATATATAAATTTGATTTAGTTTTATGTATTCCATATCAAATGTTTTCTTCTACTAAACATTGTTTTATACTTGTTTCTCAACATTATTGATGATTCTACATGATTATTTCCTAGCCTTACCTTTAAATTCTGGAATTGCTTACTAAACGTACTCTAATCATGAATAATATCATTTCCTAGAACTAATCAAATATGATGCGAATTACCTTACTATTACATGTACATAAAAGAATGACAAAAATGTACAGACAATAAAATTTGGCAGAAGTCTCTTGGTAGACCATGGCTATTATGATTAAATACTAAAAATTAAAGATAAACTTAAATACTATTAAATTATATTATCATTTAATTTAATATCTATCTATGCCTACAAATCTAACATTCTTGTTTACTTTAGGTACCGCAAGGTTTGATCCAGCCCTCGGCACCGCCACTACCCGGCTTCAATCTACCATCACCGAATAGTATGCCGTATCCGTCCATGCCGCAAATGCCGCTACCGCAACGGAATCCATATCCCTCGCAACCGTATCCTCCCAATCAATATCCCTCCTCACAACCGTATCCCAATCAATATCCGTCTTATCCGCCGCAATCGCCCTACCAAGCGATGCCTCCATACCAGCAACCGCAAATGAATCCCACGAGTCCATATCAGACATATCCGCGATCCGACTTTTATGGTGGTGGCGCTGATCTAAGCTACCCTAAAAAGGATAAGATGTCGAAGATTAAAGACGCGGCCATGAAATATGGTATACCAATTGTTGGTGCGGGTGTTGCGACATATGCGATCTCTCAAGTAGCCCATGGAATTGGTAATCTGGGCCATGTAGGACATTATGGGCGTTATGGGAGCAGTAGTAGCTCGTGTTCCGATTCAGACTAATTTCATTTTTTACCAAAGATCATTATTTTCTCTATTTTTTTATGTTTCAGTTTAAGGCGTGTCGCACCCTATAGATTGTTATGGAAGGTGTATCGCAAGTTAGGAAGTAATAGGTTTGTCTCCACTAAGGCAGAATTCTTCAACTTGGGTTTCTTAGTAAGAGTTTCTGATTATTTGTTTCCATTGTTTCGTTTATATTAAACAAAGCTGTGAATTTTTGGCAATTGAGAAAATATTTTACATCAATTTATAAATATGGGAATACCATCAGCTCTAAGCATTCTTTAAGTCTTAACGTATACCATAAGATGTTGAAAGCTCCTACAGTAAGGTATTCAAAACTATTGGAAACTAGTTGCATGTTCTATCAAACTTCAAAGCGGTTCAATTCAAATCTATCGGGAATCGCTATTGTTATAGAAACAAAACAAGGAACAGCTTCAAACCTGTCTGGTGGAACAAATAATTATATATCTAATAAATTCTTAAAAATAATTTATCTAAGTACAAAATTATGTTCCTGGTTAATTATCGAAAATTGATTATTTATAAATATTATTCTTGTAATTACTGTTAGAAGATCATGTTTAATTTATTAACAACGAATGGATCAGATGTTCGATGAAAAGTAGTTCAAATTTCATTGTCAGTATTAGCACCAAAAATTAATTATATATATATATGTACTTTTTAACGAACATTAGATAATTGTGATATTAAAATGTTATTGTTTTTTTGATTATATGTGAGATTTATGCGAAATGTATTTGAAGATTTAACTAATTAAAAATGTACTAGTATTTTTTATGATTTTACAACCTGCACTGGTCAATCTTACTAAAAATTCCAATATTTAAATTATTTATTTATTTTTACAATAAAACGCTGCGGTTTTTCTTAGAATTGCTTCGAATTTAATGATAAATGAATAACTGCGCGTTGAAAAGTAGTTCAAATTTCATTGTCGGTATTCGCACCAAAAATTAGTTATTCTGCGTCTATACACTTTTTAACGATCATCAGATAATTGCGATATTAAAGTTTAAATTATTTGTGAGATTTATGCGAAATGTATTTGAAAATTTAATTGGTTAAAAAATACTAGTTTTTTTGCATTGATTTGCAAACCGCGCAATTTTCTCTCAGTATAAATTTTAATATTTAAATTATTTATTTATTTTTACAATGAATCGTTGCGATTTTTCTAAGAATTGCTTCGGATTTAATGAGAAATGAATAAATGCGCAATTTGAGCGCAAATCCCGCAAATCCTGACGCTTTTACATTCGGCAACCAAACGCACATATCATCATTAATACCCAACTTGGTGTTATTTAAAACTATGATTCTAGGCAATTATAATATATAAATGCGTAGATTTAATTGATATGTTGGAAACAGTAACCCTGCTTTGCAGAAACTTCGGAATCGAGTGAATCGACGGGACGCGTTTGTCGGAATTCAAAATTAGAAAGTAGTTCAAAAATCAGCAATCGATTTGATAGTGTTGAACATCGAATCCATTTAGCATTTACGATTTATATTCTTGTACCTATAATATATATCGAATATTTTATTCCTAGAGTAATTAGTTAATGAATTCGGTGGATTCATCGGTGATGATTGGAGGGGGGCAGTCATGCTCGTTTTTAATGCCGCATAGTCACAGCTGATAGTGACATATATGAAGTTGTTTGACGTTTCGAAAAGCGAGTGCAAATAAATCAAGACCACATTTCGTCGGGGCGAATTTCCATCATAAAATTGGTTAATTGCGTGCGTAGCGGTGATAGTTCACGAGTGCAAACGGAATGTTCGTTTATTTTTGTTATTAATTTTTTTCCAATCTCACTCCTACCTTTTTTTTTCTTATTCTTTTTTTGTTGGTTAGTTTCGCTATTCCAGCGATGGCTAAATCGCTCTCCAATCCGATCGAGTACATAATCAAGAGACAGTACGATGAACACATACCGATCAAGCAACGCCTGTTCAGCGAACGGTTGGCGATCGCAAAGAATCTCTATCGGAAGGATTTGCTGGCGCACTATGGGTGTGTTAATGCGATCGAATTCAGCGACGAGGGCGAGCTGCTGGTTTCAGGTAAAATCCATCAAATCATTGTCTCATCAAATAAAATCGCACATTGTTCCTGGACACCATTAGGCGGTGATGATCGGCGTGTTCTCCTATGGTCTGTAGCGGAAGCCATCCACGGTAAGTGCAATCCAGTTGCGATGCAAACGAACCACTTCAGCAACATCTTCTGTCTCGCATTCGACTCAACAAATTCGCGCATCTTCTCCGGAGGTAATGACGATCAAGTCATTGTTCACGATATACGAACGTAAGTCCAACATTCCCATCATCAAATATTCATTCGGGGGCTTTAATTGCATAAGCTTTTCAGATGTCAAATGGTGGTTAAATTAGCGCATAAGAAGCCCGTCTACGGTCTGAGCATCAATCCGCAAAACGATAACGTTTTAGCGACTGCTGGAGACGATGGACGGATTTTAGTTTTTGATATAAGAGAGCCAGGTGATTGAGTTTTTGTCTAATTTAGCATGTCTACGTCTTCCCCCCATCCCCTATTCCCCCTTTCCCTTTTATTTTTAATTTTCATTAAATAATATAAAATGCATCATCACATAACTGTATTGTAGTTATTTTAATAGAGTACAGCGAAAGTGAATCATTATTGAAAATATAATATATAAATTGTTGAACGATTAACACAAAAAGCGAAACATTTACTTGTTTATCAAAGATATAGTTTGTTTGGTTTATTGAAGCATACATTTCTAATGTCATTTTAATGAATTTTTAATCGATTTAAATTCCAATTGCCGTAATATGTAAAATCTATCTTCAGTTCATTTTGTTCATGCGTTTTTTTGACAGATATAGTAGGCTTCGTCTTTATTTGCAACGCCGATTGGATAATTCTATATTTTATTGTACAGCAATTAAAAGAAACAATAATATTAACATTACTAATAATGTTATGAACACTGTTTATAACATTACGATTGTTCAATATATTATCGGTTTTAGAAGAAAAATATTTATAACTTAATAAAAGTTGTATGAGTGAGAGAAACATAATTGATTTCTAAATCATATTAGATATTGTGTTTTGAGAAAAATGTTACTTTATTATTGGTTGCTTTCGCTGGTAGCCTAGCAACAACAAACAAAACGGTTAAATTAAAAATAGGACAGGAATATTTTTATATTTAGGTTGCATCTTATGACAGTTTTAACATACCAACTTATATACCCTTGAATCGTATAAAAAAAACTAAATTAACTATTTCAAAATATGTCATTTTAACTGCCGGAGGACAACCTGTCAATATAAAATATGACTATTTTTTGCCGCAAGATGATCTTAATTCTTACTAAATACATACCTTTTTGCGATATTTTTTGACGAAAATTTTAACTTTAATAAATAGTCGCTATACTTAAGAGCCGTGCTTTCTTTAAAAACACATTGACAGGTTGTCTCTCAGTAGTTGTTTGTCAATACATGCTGGATCTACAGCTGTCACAAAATTGGCATTTTTTCATTGGTTTCAATACGCGAAGTAGGCAATCATTTTTGAAAATATGTATATATATATATATATATTTAGCAAGTTTTCAGCGGGCACGAAATACTTAATTTTTTCACTAGTGCGCGAAATATTCTTTCTCGCATGAAAGAGCGACTCAAATTTTTGTTGCAGATGTAGAAAAAAATTCTTTTTATTGAATGCAAAAATAGTGTTTACTTAATCGCATTCGAATACTTTTCATGATTATTCTTTTTTTCGCTAGTGCGTGAAATACATTTTTGCATGCGTGAAAAAATTGACTCAATTTATGGTTAATATTACACATTTAGTTTTGAAATTGTAGAAAAAAATATTTATTCTATTACCAAAAAATAGACAACTTTGAGGACTTGTTACAGTAATAACTTTTTTTTTTAATTTATTGTTTGGTAGAAATACTAGACAATGTCCGATTGCAAAATCAATTGCATGGCTTTTTGTGTTTATCATAAAGCATTTTTGACATTTTTTTGTAGATCGTTCTGATTTCGAATTAATTCTTTGAACATGTGCCAGCATTGTGTTGTCGTTGCAATATTAGAATGAAATTTTAATATAATTAATTATCGTTGGCTGCAACAGAAGCTAACTCGATTTATCAGTGTATATTTATCATCAAATATACGATATCGAATAAACTGGTTGACTGGCTGTAGACATAATCGGTTGTCATGGTGATTGTTTCTTTTTTATTGACCATGATTGGTTGAAAAGATTTTTTTTCTACAATATCGAAATTTGTTGCTATAGCGCAATTTGCAACAATTAGCAATTTAAAATTTCGAATTATTTATTGAATTGAAATGTGAATTTTTCTTTTCAGATCCGCTGTGTTTAGCGAAATACAAATTGGGTTTTCACTCCGTGATGTATAATCCATTAAATGCCGCCCTTCTAGTAACTGCCAATTCCGAAGAAGGCATCGCTTTGTGGGACGTAAGAAAACCCAAAGAGTAAGTATAACGCATTTATTTCTAATACATATAACATTTTTTCTTTTCTTACTACAATCTTAGATGTTTAATTCATTACGACAATGAGGCAGGTGATATAAGTGGTATAAGTGCCTGTTTTAATTCAAATGGTAGTTATGTATTAGCACTACGCCGACGTCTTCCACCTGTATTATACAAAACGCAACAAGTGCACGCCGTTTGCCAATTCTATCATCCACAGTACTACAACTCTTGTACGATGAAAACGTGTTCATTCGCTGGCGATAACGACGAATATATATTAAGCGGTTCCGATGACTTTAATTTATATATGTGGCGAATACCAGACGAAAATGGTAAGTTTATTTACATTCATTCTTTCTGTCTAAATTCCATGCACACAACTCAGTGCCGGATAAAACCTTTACCCAATTTAATACACCCAGGCACAAATAGTTCGTATTGTTAAAAAGTGGCACACATTTAATATCTAACAATATTTCTTCAATTTCGTTGTTAATAATTCTTTAGTTTGGGATCCTAGGATCCTAAAGGTTTTCGGGATTCGTTCTTGATTGTTAGAACAACTAAGGGAAACAAATAAACGTCGAATCAGGGAAGGAATGTAATGTATTGAAATTTGCGACAGAAATGGAGCCCAAATCCGGGCTCCTCTGAATTACGTACCCTAGACATTTGTCTTAATTATCTATTGGTTAATCAGGCACTGAGTCAACTTTATCTATGCAGAAACGCATTGTTTGTCTTTTTTTGTTCCCATTCGTATCTAGCGTACTCAATCAGAAAAGTTCTTAAATAGGAAATACATATATGATTTAACACATTCTCTAAGATAAAATGCTCCTTCTTTAGTTAAATTTTGGTTTCATCAGATTTTAGCATAGAGTTACTTGATTCAATTTTCTTGACCTACAAGACCAGAAACACTGAAGTCAAATACAGTAGTTTTGTCTTAGGGTTTATTTATAGGGAACTCGAGTGAAATTCACTAAATCAAACCAGGGGGCATATTTCCAAATCGGGTTTGAGTTTTATGGTTTTGGGGCGATCCGTCTATGCGGAGAACTAGGACAAAGTAGAGCAGAGTTATCTTGAGCAGACGTGCTGGATAATATAAACAAAAAATTATGCCGATTGCGTTTAGTTCTCAATATCTCAATTCTACCCTACTTCTATGTCTGAGCGGATCGACCCAAAATCTCAAAACTCGAACCCGGTTTGGAAATACGCTCCCAGTGCATTTAGGTTGGGATCCACATAGCAGTGCGTACGATAACTTTTTGCTTAAACTCACATTAATCTGAGACTTACTTCCTGTGTGCCGTTGGAATTTTGTTTTGCATTATTATGTTCTTTTGCTAGTTGAATGGGGTCCAATTCATGTTGTCCTTCGCGGCCATCGCTCAATCGTCAACCAAGTGCGCTACAATAAACAAAACAACCTCATCGCCTCATCGGGCGTCGAGAAGATGATCAAGCTATGGAGCACGTTGAACATTGGCACGTGGAGCGGTTCGCTCGAAAAGGACTATTGTGACATGCCGCGTACAGTGTACTCGCACGACGACTACATCTACCTGGTGGGCCATTCCGGGCAGCGTATCTCGCACGACTACAGCGACCATTCGACGCGTGAGGATTCACGCATGATGGCGTTCTTCGATTCGCTGATTCAGCGTGAGATTGAGGGTTGGGAATCGCAATCGGAGGCGACATTCACATCAGATAGTGATAGCGATACGTTCGTGCAGGAGAAGATTCGACTCAGCTGGGAATCGTTGTTACGTACTAGAAAGAATGCTGACGAATTGGCGAAGAAACACAAGCCGAATCGCATTGCACAATTAATCGCGCAGAAACGTAATCGCTTGGCGAAGATGGCGCACTGGAAGTCGTCCACTTTAGTTCAAAGGTAAAACAAATACATGGCGTGGCAGAAAAGTAATGGCACTGATTTTTTTACACAAGTTTCTATTTTTTCGACCATCAATGTTATCTCTTTCAAAATTGTTGTTGTTGTTCCCATTTTTGGTAGCAGTTGCAAGGTCTTCAGCATGTCCGTTTTTTGATGATTTCTAAAGTACCGAAATGACGTTTTTTGAGGACATTGAGGACGTCCCATGTCACACTGCCCTCATCGTCACAGAATTTTTACCTCTAAAGGTATTCCAGTCGTTCCTCAGCCTCCCAATTTAACTGACTCCAGCTTCTGGACCTTTTCTTTTTTTCCTAAACTACAAAATGTCCTCAAATGAAGTCTTTTCGGGACTTTAGAAAATATCGAAAAGAGAGTAACGGACATGCTGAAGATCGTAACGTTCCAGTGGTGTTACCATAAGTGGGAACAAAGTATCTATTGGTATGTAGCTGCCTAAGGAAACTATTATGAAGGATATTTGAAAAAATAACTTTTGTAAATAAAAAAAAATCAGTCTCATTACTTTTATGGTAAATCACATAGAAATAAAAAAATGTATTTGAAACTAAAACTAACTTTATTATTACATTTTTTGTGTATAGAAACTACAATAGAGAAAAGCATAAAAAGCGTAAACTAATGAACAACTTCAAGAAATATAAATCAAAGTACGGTAAAAGTCGTAAAACGAACAAACGTCGTGCGTCATCCCCGACGATCAACAACACATCGGAAAAGGAGAATCACAACAATCATCGATCACGTAGCGGAAATAATAACAATAATAGCAAGAAATATCGTACACGACAATCGGTTAGAGACTTTGATGCGCAATCGATCGACGTTCCTAGCACATCCACCGGCATCACCTCCTCCAACAACCAACAACTGTTTCGCATGATTGAGCAGCAGGACAGTGATGAGGAGGCGGCACCAACGGCTCTACACAACAGCAGCAACAACAACAACAACAACCACAACAACCACCACCACCATCATCACCATCACGATCAATCCACCACCACATCCGACGGCAGCAATCTAATCAACATCCTACCGACGCCGTTGAACGGCTCGCAGGACATGTACATTAACGTACTCGAGGTGAACAATTCGAATGTGGTTACGTTGCGCAATCAGGATTACAGCTCCTCCTCCTCATCCTCGTTGTGCGCTAGTTCTTTGAGTGATAGTGATTACGAGACGCCGATCAAGCAGCAACGGCGCCATGTGGTGGAGGTGGATAGTGGATTTGCGACCGGCGCTTGCTCCTCGTCGACCTCGTCGCACCATCACCACCATCACCGGTCAAAGCCGGTGCACGTGCGGAATCAGTGCGATGACTCAGACCATGAGTACAAATATGAAAAGTTTCGTAAGCGATTGAAGAAGGCGCGTATTAATATTCGTAAAAAGATTGGAATCGATTCCGATTCAAATTAAGTTTTAAGTTGTGATAACCAATTAGTTTTTCTCCGTTTTTTTTTCTCGCTATATTTCACTTATAATTTTATTATTATAACTATTATTATTGTGTCAAGTTTTACAATTATTTTTGTAAATATTTAAAAATGAAAAGCGAATATTGAGAATATAACTGAATTATTTCCAACTTGTTCATTTGTTAATGTTAAATAAGTAAACTTAAGTTGTTTTTTTTTTCAAACATAAATTTGAGCTTTAATAATCTTATATATTTAGTATCACATTTTTTATAATTTTACAATTCGTCAATCAAGTAATGCAATCAATTGCATGAACGATGTTTCTTTAATTTCAGTGTGTGTCAATTCCAATTGGGCCATAATGGTTACAAATGAATTATCGACATATTGTGGACCAAAAAAAAATAGGCATAGTGATGTACACTGGAGCGATGTAATAGATTATAATACATACGATAAATACATCATGTCACTGGCGCAATTTTCGTCGCTTGGGTATCAACTATTATTTTGAGATAAACCGCTTTAGAGAATGCCAAATGAATTGTTTTAGAAGATTGGAGCGGTTATTGTTTTTTATTACTATACCATCCATAAATTAGATTATTACCAAATGTTTAATTCTGAGATTTTTATACAAGATACACAATTCGTTACTGGGCTTGGTAAACGATTAAACCGAAAAAAAAAAATTAGTTGTCACTTCTGTAATAAATGTGCATCACATACTGTACATAGACGACATAGACATATAGATAGACATCACAACTTTTGTTTGGGACCGAATTAGCAAAAATAAAAATCAGTGTGTGTGTGCGCGACCGTTTATAGTCTTTCTCTAACTCATGGCTTTCGATTATACAATAATCAATAAGATGTTACAATAGATATTTATAGACATGACAATATATGAATGCAATGTAGAAATGAAACAGTTGAGTTAGAAAAGGATTATAAAGGATCGCGCAGCCGGAGTAGCACGCCATACTTCTGGCGCTTATAATTCGAATTCAACGATATATATAAATACTATCGGAGCTGTCAGTATCCACTTTTTCCTAATTCTTTCTAGCTCGGTCCTACAGAAAAGTGGTAACGTCGTGTCTGCATGTTTACGTCTTCATCCGTAGACATATGAATACGACGTTACCTCTTTCCTGTGGAACTGGTCTAGAAAATATTAGAGAGAAGTGAATAGTAACACCTCCTGCAGTACTCATAAGGTCGAAATTGCATTATAGTAGTCAAAAGTTAGTACGGCGTGCTACTGCGCTTGCGCGATTCTTGAAACTCCTTATCGCCCTTACTTAATACAAGAATTTAACATAACATTGTGTCTCTATGTCTACATCATTGTAAATGACAAAAATATAGCCTCTTATGTATCATATCGAGTCACCTATTACATCGGCCCGGAATTCACTGCGCCTTTTAAATTTTAAAAGGATTTTCAAACTTGTCGTCCCAACTAACTACGTCTGTGTAGTGTTTATAAAATGCATTCTATAAAGTCCAAAATGTGAAGCATTTTTTACTACTTAATCCTAGTTTACTGCGAACGACCGTTTCGAAAAAAAAATTGTTAGCACCATCACAGTTTCTGCTCTAATTCGTCGATTATTTCATCCGGTTGCAGGAGCGATGTTTCTTTAGTTTCGGTGCGTATCAATTCCGATTGGACCATGGCGGCGAATGAACTACCGACATAGTGTGGATGCGCAATCATCTCTTGAAACAGCGACAAGATTTCCAGGGGCTTCAATTCGCCAAAAGTCGTAAATATATTCATATTCTTAAAGTAATGTGTGTGTTTCTGCGTAGGTGCTATCAAATTTTCACCAATTCCTGGAATCCACCTTCTAGGAAATAGAAAAAAATTGATTGATGATATTATTCAGTAATCGAAACGCAAAAATTACGTAATTGGAATCTCATAATATAAATATAATACCATTGTAAGGTATTTAATAAGAATTACATTTGAACGTAATTCTGCTCTCGAAATTAGCAGGTATAGCTTTGAAACTTCTGTGCGTTCCGCTAAATTAAATAACACTTGACATATAAGTTTTGGATGACAAAGTCACATTTGCGCGCCTACTACAGTTTGACGAGTTGATTCATTCATAAATTTCATACCTCATATTTCAAAGCATTCATCTTCTCATAAATCAATGATCAATATTTTGTCATGATTCCAATGACATTTTTGTTATTTTTCACATTTCAATCAACTTACTCAATAGTAGGAATAATTTTATTGTTGCCCTTCCCAAACGATTGCCGAACGAAGAAATACAACGGCAGCAAATCGTCAAACTCCACCGGCAAATTCTTCTTGAAATTGATACGCACGAAGTACATATGATCGATGTCTTCCTTTGTTGCCTGCAATATTTTCCAATAAATTAGTTACGAATAGATAATTTAACCATCTAGGTACTTACAACTCTCGTGCGTGGTGTTATTTTCAGCTCGGTTTCCCATGGCAGAAATGCAAGTCGCGTGAATTTATCCAATAACTGATAATCGAATAGGATGTTAAACAAAACGGTCCAATGTTGATATGTGTGTAAATTATTTTCCGGGCCTGCTGATAATTTCTGCAAATAATAATGACGTGTTAAAAATGTTTTCATTATTTCATTCCATTCAATTTGTTTGAAACTGTGTGTAGATTGCACTTTCGATTTTCCGTACAGTGGAAAAGCGGATAATTGAAAACTCAAATAACTCGAAAACTTTTTTAAATAATATATATTGTAATATGATTGACATTCTGCGTCAAAATGGAAAAATTTATTACATCATAGTTTTTTCCAGAAAAGTCGAATACTTTTATATTACTTTTGGGAATTTCCAGCGGGCTAATAAGTTATAGCCAATTTAATTTTACAAAAACCAATAATTAAAAATAATTTAATACTCGGCATTGTGGTTTAAAAACTATGTATATTCAAACCTGCAATGAGCTTCTCAATACATCGATATTAGAAATTGCATATCAATTAATTTTACATCTAATATTGAAAGAATTCTAAATTTAAAGCGATTTTAACGGCCTTAATACTTCAATTAAGTCGGAAAAAGTGTTATAATCACTCAATGTTTTAAAAACAATAGATTCTTTTAAATAACACAAATTTCTCTAACAAATCTATTAACTACTCGTGTACAGAAAAACTGCTATTACTTACGCAACGACTTTTGCCCATTATTCGGTTTTCTTTGAATTTTTTTATTAGTTTATTTATTCTCACCCCTTCCCAATATCAATAGATTTACCGTCTATTACTGTACGCAATTTATTATAGTTTTGATAATTATGCTTGACATATTTTAAATAAAAACTAATGAAGCTCTCAAGCAACAATTTTGACAAACGTGTAAACTGCCTCTCAGGCTGTACACACAATGAGGCTACTGCCTACTAAGATCGCTACTACTTGTATCATAGATACGTGTATCCAAGAAACCAAACATATATATTTATAGATTTGTTTTATCAGGTACGTTTGAAACTGTCTAATGAAAATCCAAACAGTTTACTATGATTTATGAAACAAATCTTGTTTTAATAAACAAATTTTAAATCAAATCTGTCGAAATAACTTCATAAACAAGATTTGTTTGAAACTGTTCCATTAGAGTTTCACGAATAATCGAGAGTGCGCTGCTGCATCTTGTTTCCAAATATCGTGATCGAATGAATATAAAAAATTGATATATAAAATAAAATTACTAAATAATCGCCAGGTCGTAGTACAGCATACAATTGAAACCGTCCATGAGCTAACGCATTTGATTGCAACGCTAATAATTTAATTAGATACAAAATAAACGATGATTTCGGTAAGGAGCCAACGATCGTCATTCCAGGCTCTGAAATTTAAGCATTTTCAATCATAAACCAATTCATTACAATTCCCTACTACCAACCATCTTTCCACGTACGTCCAGGCGGAATATTCAGCACCTCATCCACACGATTTTTATTATCAAATTTATCAACAAACGCAAGTTTGCTCAATTGGAAGAAATCCTTGTTAATTAATTGGAATCTATTCGGGTAATGATAACTAAAATATTCCTACAAAACGATATATAAATTGGTAAATGAGTGAATAGCACCAGCTTACCTTTAAATATTTTCGGAATTGTGGACACGATTCGTAGATACGCAACGAATTGACACCTTTATTCAGTAAATGAGCGCTGATCAAGCCTAAACCGGCACTCGTTTCACAAATTATATGTTTCCTCACATTTCTAATGCCATTTAACACGTGTGTGGCAATAGTATTCGCGATAATCGGATCGATTAAGTAAAAGTTTTCGGTGGTAAAGCGACGTTTTAAGGTTAGGTATTTATCCGGTATGTATTCTTTGTACTGCGTTAATTCCACATTGTTTTTAATGTACTTTAACAAATTTGCATTCGGTTTTCTTACTTTCTCAACCACATCCGTACAATATCGACACACAGCTATTGTTTTTAATTTCAAAAATGTTTGTTGTTGAAAAGTAAGCATGGCTCTCGTGTATAAGAAGTTGCCTATAATAGGTGTTTTAATAAGTTTAATAAATTAATAGAAAATAAATCGCTTTAAACGCTTTGATTTAGTTTTGTTGCATCTATTTATATAAATAGTAAAAGCATACGTAAAATATTGAGGTTTATTGTGATTAAAATTGTATGAATTTAATAAATCATTGTGCTTTAACATTTTATTACCTTGTATTAACAACACAATTCAATAAAATTACTAATCGTCTATTATTAGAAAGAAAAAAAAACAATTTGGAATTTTTCAAATCAGCTGATTGCGATTAGGAATTTCTACTATTTACGCGAAGACATTTTGCTTTTTTTAATCCAATTAGAGAAAAATAAATAAAATCATCACCTTGAAAAAATAAATTTTATTAAATGTCAACAAATATTGCTAAATTCGATGCCCAAAACGGACTATAAATTTAATTTACGTAATATTTATTTAATAACCGCAGTAATAATCATATGTTTTGATTAAAAAAGCTATAATTACAATTATGTAATAATTAATTATGTCGTTGGGATTTTATTCGAGTAATGTTGGTGGTGCTGGAGGTTATGTTGCCAGATTCCATCAACTCGTATGTTATTTAATCAAATTAATACCAAATAGGATCGTATTGGTGATATATTAAAGGTAAATTAAATAATATTGATGATGTAGACTTGATATATGATTAGTAAGCTGTGGAAAGTGTCATAGAAGTGTGTTTAAATTGGAGTATTTGATGGGAGAATGTGGCAACAGTGCAGCAGAAACGTCACCTATTATATTAAATAGAAATAAAAAATAATAAATGGAATGGAGAGAGAATCCATTGAAAAACCAGCTGATCTGAAAAACTGACAGAACAATGTCCGGCCAAAAGCTACTAAAACACGAATTCTTCAATCCAAAACCATAGTGAATTTGAAATTAAACAAGCGGAAACGACGCATTTCGTATGATAGAAACCGAATAGACGACGAGAAAGCGAAAAATGGAAACAAAAGCATGGCAAGAAAATCTACAACAAACAACAAATATGGACAATGCCAACAACCTGCTGGACAATTCCAACAATAATATCGATAAGAATAATAAAAATCTACGGCTGGAGCATGACTTGTACGCGACGATTAGGTAATTAATCAAATCGATTGCTTAAATTTTATTTAACAATTAATTCGATTTTGACACGTTTCGAAATTTAAAGCGAGAAAGGCAGGCAGAAGATTCAGAACATTTTAGATCAGGTCAACCAATTGATACCGATCGAAAAGCTCCTCCTCTACTTGAAACTGCCGAGTGAGAATAGCAATATGCAAACCGATCCGTTGCGGCAGAGCCTGAATCCGTTGGGCAGCCGGTCGGAGATCAATCAGACCATCATGTGGATCCAAACGCATCTCGAGGAGGATAAAGAGCTGTCATTGCAGAAGAAAGGTGTCTACGATGATTACGTGTAAGTCATATATTTTAACTATTCTATATACAATGTACAATAAGAAAAGGCAATTTTTCCATAACGTCAAAATATTTACGTACACATTCACAAATGATTGTTATGTAAATATGATTGGCTCCAATTTGTCAGCAAATTTTGAAATGACCAATCAAATTTTGCTTAAAAACAAAAATGGCCGTAATAAATATTCAACCATTCTAATTTATTTATTTATTTTACGACAATCAAAAGGATGCTAATTGCAAAAGAATTGCTTCAAAGATGAATTCATAAATAATAATTATTTATATATAAGTCATTTTTTGGAGGGCATTAATATTATATTGTATTAATGCGATTGGTGGAAAAATTCGGCCATTATGATTTTAAATCACCAATCATCCATTGTCTAAAAATGACAGATCTATAAATGATGTAAAATTTGTTGCTTTTTCTCCTGTATGTTAATTAATTACTATGTAGAAGCAATTTTCCCAAAATAATCGCAACGTAATATTTTATTGTCAAGATACCGTTTACCAATTCCACGTTGAATGAATTTTGAAATGACCAATGACGTTACGAATGATTGACTTTTAATAAATATTGCTGCAATACATATTAAAATACTGAATAATGTATTGATTGAAATACGACTCCTTTAAATATACCCAAGTAAATGAATTTTAACTAACTAATCACCTATTGTAAAAAATGCGACAAGTGTAAATAATGAATCATTATTTTGTTTCTAGTGCATTTTGTGAGCAGAATAGTATAAAACCACTATCAACAGCGGATTTTGGCAAAGTGATGAAGCAGGTGTATCCGAATGTGCGGCCTAGACGTTTAGGCACGCGCGGACAATCGAAATATTGCTATTCGGGTCTGCGGAGTCGAATTAAATTAGGCGCACCATTGTTACCTGATCTCGCTGATAAACCATTGGTAATAATCATACATACACATATTACCTATTACATATAGATTACATAATCCGAATGCTGATTGTAACATAATTCTATTATCCATTTATATTTCCAGTCAAGCGAGGTAAAATGTACGCAATCGGATCTAATGGCCGCCGTGTGGCTAATCATAAAGGAATGGGCCGAATTGAAGCTATCGATTCAATTCAAATCGATCACCCAATTGGCGTATTATCTAATCAATGAATTGTCGGTGGGCATTGGCACCGATGCAGCTCAACTAATACAGAAGACGTCGCATTTGAACGATGTGAACGAGCAGTGCGTGCTGCCGTCGATCGGATATCTGAACAAGCATAGGGAGACCACGATGCAATTGCAGCGAAAGATACAACTGAAACAGGAGACGGGCGTTAAAGAAGCCAAACGAAAACAGGTAGATCTACTTACAAAACCATTTACACATTTTTCTTTTCGGCACACTTTAATGCCGTCAACCTTTTTTTTGCGACTATCAATTTGGGATTGAGTTTCCGGCACGTCAAATCAACATATATTTGATAGATAAAAAAACAATATGTAATTTAATATATTTTAATTTTTAAATTACATATAGTATAAAAATATGTAAAACAACGGTTTGGATGTAAATGTTTTATAGTTCAAGTAGGCTAGGACGAAAAGCATAAGTCGTGAATGAAAACACGTCATAACAAGCTATTTCCTCTCATTTTCATAATAAATTTTTACAGTATGACTTCCGACTCTACTGCGCAAGTCCGGAAAATGTTGATCTTACGTGCCGGTAACTCAAACAACCATCACGCTATTTTTAGATAATGTCGTAGTCTTATTGGAATAAAAGGAAAGTGGTGAAATTTGATCTAAGATCTAAGATGGAAATATGTATATTGTTGTCGCCCCCTTTAATAAAATCATTTTGTATTATCGCCCCCACTGGCTGAAACTTATTGTTGCGTTTATTAGTTTTGACAAACAAAATGGAACATATTTAAATTTGAATTTAAAACAAAGTAATAAGAAAATTTTAGAAGTTATTACAAATCTTTAGCCCCTGCAAATTCATCACCTTTTTCTATTATTTTGAAGCTTCTTTACTCCTTTTGCCAGGAAATGTTGACACAAAAATATTCTAACGTTCTTAATACTACCCAAGACATTGTCTTTTGCCCCCCAAAGTATAATATTTTACTAATTGCAATACAATTTTTATTTTTGTCTTGATATTAAAGATTCGTTATAATTTGAATGATTTTGGTTGTTTGCAGTCGCCAAGAACTGAACAAAAATCGACGCGCGGCAAACGTTTGAAGAATGCGCAAGCTGCCAGTTGCAATACGTCGCCGGTGACGACAACGACGCCGTCCTCCTGCAACACCCCGATCCTGGCAATGAACGCGGGCGGCGCCGCCTCCACCGACCATCACATCCTGCTAAATAACGGCGATAACAAGCAGCAGCACAGTCCTCAGCAATCTCAGGAACATTCACCGACAGTCTGTGATAGCAACACTAATCTACAAACAACGTTACCTGATTTCAATTGTTTTCAACGTCCAACCTCAGCCACCACCACCACCAACAACACTACCACCACAAACAATAACAACAACAACAACAACACGGATAATGGCGGCGTTAATGTGAAGGATGCTACATTAACCGCCAATTTGCAGCAACAATCCCCACAGCAACACGACTTCTCTCATCATCACGGTACGCATACTTACAAAATCATTTCAATTATTAATAACTATAGACGTTGTGATCCAATTTTGTGGAATTTATTCAAGTCGCGCCCCTCATTAAATTCCCAATACTATTATTTCTTGTATTAGTATCTTTTTTGGTTTGAATCTTCGCGCTCCAAGGAGTATGCTTTGCGACCTAACTTTGGCTCGGACCCATAGGTTGAGAATCACTGACTTAGACAAATGGTGTGGCCGTCGAAAATCTTCTATGCCGCATAACCTTTAGCAAGTAATTTTTATTAGTTGGACAGTTGAGTTCATGTTCGGTCACCGAATTTTAGTCACTTTGCCATGGTCTATTTTACCGGGCTAATAGGCTAATAGTAAAAATCTCGCGTTTTCTGCATTTAGAATAACAGAAATATTGCAGACTGATTGTGCATAAAAGTCTCAATTTCGTCTTAATTCGACCATGTTGAAAAATTTGAAAATTCGATAGGTGACGTTTGGTCATTCCGTTGCATACATTAATCGCTTACTAATTTGTGTTGAAGCGTATGACTCGAATGCATAATATATTTAAGAGGTAGATGGAGTAAAAAGGAACGAGTTTCTATACATTTGATGCGATCATACTTTTAAATGGAATGAACAGGAAATTAATTTGATCTCAGCGTGATTACGTCGATTTCGTTTTGACTAAACTTGCTTCATAAACACTGTTTCGTCACCTCGAAACTACACTTCAGGTGAAAAAAAAAGAACTGAACTGAACTGAAAATATATCGAGTAGGTTTTGATGACAATTTTTGGTGCATATGTATGCACATGTCCATATGTCAGTGAGAATACATATGCGCCAAATGTAGGCACCGAAACCTACCTCCCATACATATAAGCAGTGATATACGCTCTCTTTAGACCGACAAAATACAGTGTTTAGAATACAGCTGTAATCCGTGTTTTTGTCGTCAGATATTTTGAACCTATTACATTTATTTACCCAATGGCTTTGACTGATGTCTACGTCACTGTAAAGAAACTTAATGCACTCATAGAAGATGAACAATTTCAGCGTTAAAAGTTAAAATCTGCCTCCTTAATTGATGTAATTGAGTATTTAAACGGTACTAACTTTTCAATCAACCAAAAAAATCACACACTTCATCATGTTGTGTGTAAGTACATGAAGCTGTAACAATGTTAATGGTGAATGTTTATAAAATAGGTAAAGTAGCAATTCCACGCATCACTACAATGCATCAGAAGCAATCATCACCA
This sequence comes from Adinopsis sp. GC000173, assembly GCA_030264715.1. NCBI lineage: Eukaryota > Metazoa > Arthropoda > Insecta > Coleoptera > Staphylinidae > Adinopsis > Adinopsis sp. GC000173. Next base: position 113,628 of record JARJDW010016714.1, on the reverse strand, counting down.
TCCAACACGACAACGCAAACGAAACGTTTGAAAAACAACAACAACAATAATAAGTACAAAGCGATACAGCCGAAACCTGATTTGATATGTGATAACAATACCAGAGAAACGTACAAAGCAATCACAGCGCGATCTCATCCCAACACACAGCCCACCAATCATCCGCCGCCGCGTAGCAGCACCAGGCGAAAGCAGAGCGACGATCTCGCTCCGCTGATCACGCTCGAAGAGTCAAACGCGCTATTCACGCGCGATCGTTTAATTAGTATGAGTCAGGTGTCGAAGGACGCGTTCGATGAGTATCTCGGCACGAGCAACAGTCAGGAGCCGGAGGAGGAGCTGATGCAATACTTTCCGGCGACAGCGGTGCAGCAGGATTTGAGCGTGAACAACGATCAACATGAAAAGTCGAAGAAGATATCGCAACTGCGGCAGCTGCTTGAGAAGAACTATAACGATAACGATTTCGCGAAGAAGATACCGCCGCCGATTGTTAACGCGAAGCGGCGGGTGAGTTTTGAAACGCACGAGGTGGTGCCGCCGAGTCCGAACACGCGCCGTCAGAACATCAATTTCATACCGATCTCGCCGCTTAGTCCGAAGAGTACGTCGACGAGCAGTCCGTTCGTCTCGCCGCGCAATACGCCGGTGGCACGGCTGCGTGGCAACTCGCATCCCTATCTGAGCATCGCGAAACCGATTGGCAAGCTGAACAACTACATGGATAATATGATCATGTCGGCGCCCTCCAGTCCGAAGAACAACTTCTACTACGCGTCGAAGGCGGCGAGTATGAACTACGGCGACGATCTATTAAGCGATAACAGTTTTCGTTCGCAATCGGTGCCGACGACACAATTCATCAATCAGTTCACGCCGCAGCAGATGAGCGAGTTGAACGATCTTGATCTGAACGTGGATTTGCTGGGATTGATCGATAAGCAACGTCCGATTGATGATTTCTCGGCGGCGATGAAATTTCGTTCGGTACCAAACACGCCGATACCGACAGCGGCGTTCGGCGCGCAAGCAACACTCGACTGCTCCAAGTCGTACCCAAACACGCCGTTAACGAGCGTCGAGGGCGCGTTCACGTACAATCAGACGCAGGACTTTCTGCTCAACGGCCAGCCGATTAAGGATCCGATCAAGGACACTGACAATGAGTTGTTTGGTGATGGGAGCGGTGATGGGCTGATTGATAATTTTAGCTGCGATGATGGTTTGAATGAGGGTCAATTTGGTGCTACTAGTACGAAACAGATTAATATCAATGATGCGGCTGTTGATGATTTTCTATAATTTTTTCCGTTTTTAAATTATTTCTTCTTTGAAAAGAGAAAAGGGGTTCGTAGTTTTTTTCAGTTTTTTTAAAAAGTCTGTGATATATATAAATTATGAATGAATTTTTTTCGGATCATGAGCGGGCTGGTTTTTTAATCGATTTATTTATTGGTTTGTCAGATTATCAGTAAGTCAAATCATCGATTAAAATATCACATACCCGCCAAACCGCACATTTACGCCAGATTTGAGACGTTGAGGTCGCAAATAATGTCATTTACGAACTCATCCGAAGCTTCCAACAAGTTAAACCTTAGCCCACTGGCAACATTTTGAGAATTCCGATTGAATACGAGTTGAGACTTTAAAGGATTCGGATGAGTTCGTAAATGTTATCCGTTGTGCCATCTATATCTCAAATCCAACGTAAATATGTTTCTTCGCGTCTATGTGATTTTTTAATCAATGGTAAAATCAATAATTTTATTGTTGACTGATCAAGTGTAAGTAGTAAGTATCTGACAATCCAATAATAAATTTGCGCAATATGTCAATTTTAGTAAAGTAGTTCATTTGCTCTATAAGATGAAACATTAAACACGTAAACGAATTAAGGTCCAGAATGAAAAACTAAAAATAAGGTAAATATATTTACGAATTATTTATGAATGGAACTGATTGATATGCATTGTATGTTTTGCTTTACTAAATTACAACGAATGTGATATGTATTATGTGAAGTAATGGCTATATATATAAAATTTTTGAGCTGGTTATGATGTGATTAATTGACATATTGACATTTATTAAAAACTCTTTTTGAAAGTTAAATTTGCATGATGATGGATAATGAAGACAGAACAGATTTTGATATTTAAATTGGCTAATTTTTTTCGAAAAAAAAAGATAACAAACAAGCTAAACAAATAATAATATAAACGCATCTTTCTAGTCTTTCTTTCATATAAAAAACAAACAAACAAACAAACAAACAAAATAAATAAAAATGAAACTAAAATTATGATAAAAAAATTTAATAAGAAAAGAAGATTATATTATTATAGTAATTTTGACAATTGTATATGTAGAATTTTAATAATAATCAAAATAAACAAAAAATGTAAATATTTTTATATATATAAAAAAACTAGATAAACTAATAATAAATAAAAAAGCTCATTTTTCTATCCATATAAAATTGTACATTTTCTAAAATTCTAGCTGTTATAAAAATGAGTTTTTTTAGATATTTATATGATGATGAAATTTTCTAATTTCAAAATTTTCAAAAAAAAGATAAATATATATATTTATTGCAACATTTTTGAAATGAACAATTTTCTTGAATAAAGAATTATTGGGAGGAATCGATGAGATTCATCAAATTTTACTAGATTTTAATAAAATTTTGTAATAAATTGTTCATTACAAATCGAAGGCAATATATTTCATTTGGCATATAATTATGGTGCCGACTACGAAACGATTACTTTCAAATAGTGCTGCATTCATTTAATTTACATATATGCAAAAACTAAGTTGTTTTTTTGAAATACAAGAGAAAGGACAATAATTTAGTGTTGGTACTTATAGGGTGTAGATTGGCAATTATTTTCTCCCATATAATATACACACACACAACAAAACACAAACCTAACCTAATTGTGATTATAAAACAAATTAAAGAATGATTTCAATTTATAAAATAAATAAGAATTAGATAAAAAAAATACAAAAAAATATCAATTTTGCTACATGTGCTGTGCTTTTTCTATATATGTACATATTACAAAAAAAAACAAACCACTATATATAGAAAAAATGTGATGATGATTATTAATTAATTAATGAATAACAATGATTATGATTTGTAATTATAGGAAGCTGTATATGTTTACAAAAAAATGAATGTATTTTATATATAAAAAAAAGTGAAGGAAGTGGTGGATTTTTAACACACACACAAACACAGAAAATATGTACAGCTAGTACTGAATGTGTATAATTTTTTTTTAGTTTTTAATTTTAACCGCGCGAGCGCCGCCTATAAATATATAAATATATCATATTACTATTATAAAATATATATAACATATATTTTTAATAACATTTTATTAATTATTATTATTAGTAGGTTTACCGATTAATTGATTATCTAATAATTAAGAGAGAGATGATGAAGGCATGAAATTGATTCGATTTTTTTTTGTTTATAATGTGTGAATCGATCAATTGTTTTATATCATATTTTTTGTTATTAAGTTGTTTTTTTTATTTCTAATTATTTGCATTGATTTGTGTATAGTTTCATTTTTTTCTATCTAGTTTTTAATAGATTAATGTCATTTTTTGTTAAATAATTTTTTTTTGTTTTTATTATTTTTTTGAATTTGTGAAATTCATAATGACAGCTAACAAATAAACAAACAAACAAAACATTTGACAGAGTTATTTGTCAATCAAAATCGATTGTTTTTTTTGTTAAAATGTAAATTTAATGTAAAATAATGTATTTATAAAAAAAATACAAAGATTAATTATTGAAATGTTTTCTACGTTTGTAATTATTACCTGTCATTATATTTTATTTGTCTGATTGTTGAAAACAATTGAAACATTACTTGTGTAGAATAGATAAATGTATAATTTTTATTTTGTATAACTTTGATCTCGCTTTATATACACATAAAAACACACACATAAAAAACACATACATACACATTTTTGAAAAAAATAACAAAATGTTTGATGGCTATATTTTATTATTAAAAAATTGAGAAAATGAAAAATCAATCCATTGCGCTTTTTGTATATTTGGAGAGTATATCTATACATATATATATTATATATCGTAGGCAACCAAACCGACCGACCGACCTGTACGCAAATACACACAACGAAGTTTGCATTTTGTGAGGTAATTGAAACAAAGTCTGATAATTTGTAAGATGATGATGATGGAATATAGTAGGCGAATGTGAATAATTTGGATGTTTGATTGTTTATTGTTTTAAGTTGTTGTTTCGGCAAGTACAAAATGTGTATCATCTCTTTAAACGTTATTATTTTTTTTTTGACTAACCGAAAAAAAAATTGATGTATTTTTAATTCTATAATGTTTTTTTTTATTTTTCTTTTTTTGTAATTTTTATTTGTTATCTGATGTAATCCATATGCTGATTGTATAATTATCTTTATTGTAAATTTAATTATATATTATTTGTAAAATATATTCGGATTAAACAAAGATAATACGTCCTATTAGTTTCAAAATTTATAGGTATATTTAGTGGCGGATTTATCACTAAGCAATTGAGGAGAACGTCTGGGATCCGAAATCACTCAAATGACTCACTTCTCACTTTACAACTTGTCACGATCCAACGACGACTTCCATAAAAGATCGTTAAATTGTTATCCTTTCCAACAATATGAGGAGATGTTCGTTTACTTTGATATTGGTAAAGTCTTCTGTTTAATTTTGAAAGAATCCTCAAGACGTAAAAAGTATCTGTTGTTTTAAAGTATAAGAGTCCCTAAATTTTTTAACGCCTCAGGGCCCGTTAAGATTAAATCCGCCACTGGGTATATTCATTCGATAACAAATAAACCTAACAAACTCGCATTGCTTTATTGTGTTCAGATATTCGTACATATTCGAACTAAATTTATGTGAATTAGGCCAAACTAGGAGCAAGCAACTTTAAATACACACTCAAATTTTTATTGTTGCAATATTATTGAATTTTTACTAACATAACGTTAATTCTTACCTTTCAAGTCGATGGAATAATGAATATAATACATTATTTGGATTTTATTTCAATAGTTTTGACGAAAATCTTTCCAACGTGCGACCATGCAACTTTGAATACACAATCAAATTTATATTGTGATATTATTGTGAAATAATTTTACTTCTTACCTTGAATCCGATTCAATAATTAATATAATTATAGTTAAATTACATTATATAAATTTTAATCCATCATTTTTCATGAATATCTTTACAACCGTGTATATTCGTCTACAGTTTTCCCGAACTTCTTGTTCTATTACGACTTGGCGTATTTTTGAATAAATTACTGCGAAAGGCTGTCTAGGAGAAAGCAACTTAGAATAGACAATCAAATTTGTATTGTTGCAATATTATCGCATTTCTACACAAACAATTTCAATTCTCACCTTGAATTCGGTGTAATTATAAATATAATAATTCGTAAAATGTATTAGATCGATTTTAATGCCACAAATACGTCAATTTTCATGAAAAATCTTTCAAACCTTCATTCGTGTAACTTCGAGAAAACTCGTTATGAATTCCATATTTTTACAATAATTCCTTTAAAATTAATTTTTATACCGCCAAATAGGTAAAATAATTTATCTTAAACTTCATTGAAACGACATTGCTAATGATTTTCTTTCTAACTAAAATAATAAAATTTGTTTTTTAGTTTGGAATGGAAATGATATGTCAAATAGACAGCTGCTTAGAATTGTTTAGAAAAAATGTCAACGTATAAATATGTATAAAAGGGATTTTAAAATATTTCCCAACCTTATGAAATCACTTCAATTTCCATTGCTATCACAGTAAATGTAATGTAAGAAGAGAATGAAAAATGTAGTGAATGTATCAAAGAAGTAGTTCATATGAAACGTCACTATTCTACCAACCTGTAAATTTTAAAAGACAAAAATTAGTGCGTTGTTGTAAAATTTCACGTAAATATGTTAATAATCATTCGAATAAATTAAGAAACAAAACTCCAAGACCGATTGTTCCAACAATCGTACGAAACAAATCGCAGGTAATAATGCGTTAGGATTCGATGTGCGCGTAGAGAAAAAAAACGAAAATACGACAGCCAGTTATTGTTATGGCGACGAGCAGTTCAGACGAAAGTACAGCACCAAAAGATTTCCATTTGTCGTCGTCCCTAGACAGTGGCAGTCGTTTAAGTCCAAACAGGCAGCGTTGTCCACTATGTGGAAACTTTAGAAAGATATTTTATTGCAAGGATTGCATACACAACGGCGATTTTTTCACAACAAAACACTATCCGGAAAGGTATGGAAAGCATAACATTGAATAGTTTCTCTCGCTCGGTTGCATTAATCGAGCACATGGCAACAATGAAAACAATTTTTGTTGATTTTCCAGCTTTGCCGAGAAACAGCTCAAACAATTGCAATATAAACAGGCGATTAAAAAGCTCGAAGATGAATGTCTTCCAACGTTGGAACGGAAACAGAAGGCTGATAATCTTGTAAGTACATATTACCATTATCATTTATCCACTCATTAATATGCTCATTGAATTGAATTCGTTTTAGAATTGTAAAATTCGACAGCATAAAGAACGTATAGGAATATTAAAATTAGCGCTCGAAGAGAAGAAGAAGATACAGGCGAGCAATAAGCTGAAATTGCAAGAGCTGACATCGAAAAATGTTAAGCTCGCTAAAAGTCTACCACGGTACGAGGATCGCGTCGAGAAATTGGAGGCGTACGTCGCAAAGAAGCAAGAGGAAATCACAAAGGCTCGTGTTATGATGCAGGAGAAACAGGATAAATTCAAGAAATTCACCAAGATTCGCATTCAACAATTAATTCAATACATTTTTCCTATAACGAAAATTCAACCAAAAAGGTGGGTCGTACAATGTTATCATTAAATGTTAATTTATTCATTAACGTTGTATTTGTAGCAGTAATACAAGCTCGGATTTGGAGCTGAGCGAGTCCGATATGGTGAATGCGATTGCCGAGGCGACGCACACCACGTATATTAGCGATCGATGGGTGTATACAGATAACTCCGGCGAATTGCAATATTCTATTGTTGCTCCAACACTACCAGGCAGTGGCAATTATTCCGCATACAGTCTTTGGGGTAATTAATCAACATTTCTTAACTTAAATACAATAATTAGAAACATTACGTTTGGGGAATGTTTATCTGAAATCGGTTTATTGCAAACAGTATCAGTTTTAATAACGAATTGTTAGGTTTTTCCGTGTGTTATTGTTTTGTACATATTTGAAAATATCGAATGGTGTTAATCGATAATATTATCGTCATGAATTGATAGTTTGTGTTGAACAAAACTTAAATTATAGTTTGTTGGAATTCGTCAGCACGATTAGTGTTTTGCATTCCATAAGACCAACATACTATTTTAGCAGATTTCAATTCTTGTTTGTTGAAATTCCCATATTGCAATTAATCATTATACCGTTATTTTCCGAGTCACATATTATTTTTATAATATGACTATCATTTTATTTTTCTATCGATAAATGTTTAGCATTTACAGCTTATCAAATTTTAGATTGTTGTTTTAAAACTATTTAGATAAATTTTCGACAAAACAAAAACTTATTATGTGATTGTACCTCGTGATCTTCCCTTTCTCTGACATTGCAAATTTTATTGAATGAAATCTCTTTCATTTTTACCGATTTCTTATATTTTAAGATATCATAACGTTTAGACAAAAGATTAATCCAAATACTAACCGAATAATATATTCTTAAATGGAAATATTGACCTTAATTTTTTTATCCAAACATGAATCATTGAGTTTTCCTCCACGGGTTAATAATTTTCATTTATATTTTGGTTATTTGGTATTTGAAGTAAAAAAATATAGTTGGATGTGTATATAGGAATATTGTTTTAAAATGATAATTTGATTGTTTTAGTAGCGCAAAATCGTGATAGCGTTCCCGGTGGCACAACAAGTACGACGGCTGTTGAACATAATCCGGCATACAGTATTAGTGCAGCTTTAACCTATACGGCACAACTAGTTAATGTGATCGCTTACTATTTAGATATTAGATTACCATATAAAATGATTTACAGGTAAAGACGATTAATCAAAATATATAGCATTCTTTAATAATACTCTCTCGTATTATTTTTGCAGTGATTTTTGCAGTAGTGATATGACCGAACAACAATTTTCCAGACGCGTCGCTCGATTGAATGCAAACGTCTTGCATTTGTGCTTCTCACAGAACGTTAATTTGAATGTATTGCAGCCGACGCAAACGTTACATAACATATTGCAACTGTTGGATGCTGAAGCTGCTGATCTTGGCAGGTATATAATGCTAAATTCACATTTTTAGTATATGAATCATATATTTAGTTACATTGTTTTCACTTTGATCATTTTAATGTAATATTTTTTTGGTTGGTTGCGTGAACAGCCAAACAAGTTCTTTAGCTCCATGCATTGTTCGTACGTTTTGTATAAAAACATATGATGAATACAACTGTACATTATTATGTCAATTACCGTCTAATTCCCGCTAGTTTATCCACAGTTTGATTTTTGAAGTGTATTTATGGCATTAAGGTTCCATCTAGTTATATACAATTTATCTGAATTGAGAAGAAAACTAAACCAATTTATTGCCTATCGTAGCCAAACCACCAAATCCTTCAAAAAGAATCTATTTTCAATACGCTATAACACCAATATTCTAACACATCATTAATTTATGTTTTATTATTTATTGTTAGACATGGTCCGTTAGAGGTGGACGCGCAAATCGCTCAAAATCTCGAAGAACAACTCGGCCAAGATCTGCAAACGGGTGAAGATTCCGATTCGGAGGGTGGTGACGCGTTTCCATACGAATGGGAAGCGGTACGATGAAGTTTAATTATTTAATTAGAAATGCCTTATACATGATACAATTTGTAGGTGCCGCATGTTCAATGTCCGGAAGCGACCGCCGGCCCATTGAATCTACAATCCACGCAAACATTGAGCACGCAACAGGGACAGATTAGCATTGCTAGCGGATTGTATACAAGCGCAGCGAATAGCATAGCATCGATATGGAGAGGTTGGACAGGTAAATAAACACACGAATGCCATATGAGTTTCTTTTTATTTTGTGCATACATACATATATATTTTTCCTTCGATTCGATGCACAAAAATTGATGATAGATAAATGTTATTGCGTTTTATGGTTGGCGAGCGATTGGTAGAAGACGCTGCTATACGAACAATTCGGATTTTTTCAGCGTGGAATTGGAATTTAATTATTTAATCATTTTCATTTCTATTTTTTATTGGGAGATTTTTAGCTAGGATAGAATAGGAAATTGTTTGACAATCGATTGGAAATAACGAACGAAGTAAGAATTGTGATGAATTCATTTGGCAGATTGTCAGATTGGTAATTTATTTGTTTTAGTGAGTGGAAAATTTCATAGCGATCTAGACGTAGTAGCAATTAAGAAAATATTCAATTTCGTTAATGTTCATAAATGTTACTGATTGATGACGACTTTGAAATATTTTAAACCAATGATTTATTATCATTTTAGAATTTCAATACTTTTTGATTTTATAGATGCATTTTATTGAATATATCTAGATGTTATGGAAAAATCCACGCACACGTTTTTAATTAAAATATATTTTTAAAGTCGCTGATAAAGGAATATTTTATTAAAGAAAATTTATAAGCGCTGTTTTAATGAAAGAAACGAAACGATGTTGATCTCAGAAAATGCCAAATTTTTAATGAAACAATCTACTACTACCATCTGACAAGCTAACAAATGAAAAAATGTTGGAATTGATCGTGTGTGCCAGAGTTTTAAAACGTTTTTATTTGATTATTATATTAAAAAGATTGATGCTAAATTGAGTGTTTCGTATACGTTTGTCTACCAGCTCGCCGCTGATATATATAATTAATTTAATTTTTTTAATGCGAGTGCTATTTATTAATTTATTATTTTTTGTGACGACAACGTTTGTTTGCTTAGAGAGTGAGTAAAGATGAAACATGAAAGAATGATAGATTTTACTAATGATTATTATTGTAAATATTTACTGATGAAGAGGAAGAACTAGTTGAAATAGTTATTATATTTAAAAAACAAAAAACAATATAATTTATATTTTTTAACTATTAGTTATTTAGTTTTTTAAAAATGAAAATGCATAAATAAGCGTTTAGAATCATAATTTAATTGTGATATTCATCTATATTTATAAATATATTATTATATTCATATACATAAAAAATATTCTATATAAAATATTAAACAATTAATGTTAAAAATACACACATACACATACACACACCGAATATTATACATATACATATATATTTTAAATAATTAATTACTCTATGAAATTAAATTCAAGAAAAACAAATATATATATAATGATAATTAACGCACTTTTATACAATTACATAATGTGAATGATGAAAAAACAATAAAATAATTTAAAATAACATGTTATTATTATGTTTATCACAAATATTTTTATTGCTCCCATTTATAATATAATATAAGTACAACACTAGGTAACACTTGTTTGTTAAATGATGCGATGATGCTATTCATTTTCTGCGAATTGTTTTTTTGCGAACGCTGTGTTTAATCTATTTTTTCGGCGATTAGTACTGTCAGTGTTTGTGTTTCTGTGGGCTTTTAACATTTTAAGTTATGTTAATAAACAGGCGTTTTAATTATTTCATATTCACACGGTTTAATAATTGCTACAATTAATTCACTTTTAAGTTATGCACAATGTCTATCGCATCACAACTTGAAAGTCTATATTTTTCAGTTTAATAGCTTACCAAAATCAGGAAGGAATTGTGTACGTTCTATAAAAAAATCAATATCTGAAGTGGCACCGTATAACATAACTTAATTATTATTGCAAATGATTTTTTTACTACAAGTTTTGGGCTATATAGGGATAAAAATTAGATATAATTACTTATACATGCCGTGCGATAAGTAATCGGTCGTTATTTACGATTATTATAATTATTTTTAATTATGTAATTGTTATAAGTATAAATAGCCGATAGTCTTCCATTGTACATATCCTCCATGTTTAAAATTTAAATACCCAGTTGGATATTACATATGTATATACCGTATGTATAAATAGCCACATTCTAAATTCGTTAACAACACAATTTCATTTATCTTATTTGAAATTTTAATAGACCCTGCTTCAATGTAGTGAAAAAAATTAAAGAATTAATATCCATTTACCAACAAATGTAAAATCGGTAAAACTATTTAAAAGTTATAGGATTTTAATCTTTGTACTATGCTCTATCTATCCATCTTATATTCTTCGTTAAACATCACCTAAAAGAAACTTTATATTTTTATTGCAAAATACAAATTCCTTGGAAAATACGTTATTTTCACGTCACCGTTTTAAAATTTTCGCGTAATCTCAGTGTCACAGTGAAAATTCGTCTTCTTTTTAATGTATATTATCATGACATTGCAGCTAAATTGTGGAATTTTCCGCTTTTATTTTTTGCAAAATATATAAATTCGTTTCGCTCAAAATATCTAACAACTATTATCAAAGTGAAGTAGTATTTAATATGTAGCATTATAGTTCAATCAATTATTTCTATCTAAATCGGTAATTATAGATATTTAATACAATTTAGCATGGAATTATGGTTGTAATTAGATACAAGTGAATAGTTCGGAACAATAAATGAAAAGCATATGATACGGCTCGTCATAATGTAGAGTTAACGACACTTGCGATAATTATAAGGTTATAAAATTTATTTATCTTTTGATTATTTACACATAACTGGCTTAAATAATTGTTATGACTAGAATAACGTGCCAACTTGTCTTTCTTGAATCGCCATTGATAACGAAAGCTATAAGATTATAAATGTTTATTTTATTAAAATCACACAGTTTTACTTAATGAACTAATTACAAATTCATTTTTTTCTACTTTAATTTCTAAAGGCTAGTCTATAATAGTCGTAGTAGTAGAGTCGTAAGATAGGTCGTTCAGGATTTCTGACAGTCGTTGGACTACGACTATTGTAGACTAGCCTTTAAGGCTTCAAATAATCGATTTATAAAGCAAAATGTAAGAAATGTAAAAAATTTCATGGAAAAAATTGGCAAAAATTGCCAAGTTACAGGTTTACCTCTCGATAACTCGTTTCCTTGCAGCGATACGCACAAATTCAAACAGAGCAAAAGGATGCGCAATTTAATGCTCTTTTAGTTTGCTAATAATCATAAACGCCGTATCTCTTCAAGCAAGTGAGTTACAAAGCAAAATGTAAGAAATTTCATGAAAAAGGGCCCAAGTCACATGTCGATAACTCGAATTCTATTTATTCACAAAATTTTCCTTAACTAACTAACAAAACTAGTATTAATATTTTTCTACTTAAAATTTTAATTCTGTTTATTCACAACTTTTTACGCAATTTACTAAATACATATTCATATTTTTTTACTTCTAATGCCATTCATTGATTTAATAAATTAATATTTTGGACTAGTAGCATGGACGCAAACGACTTTTGTCGGATCGAAGACTGTACCAGGCGGACAACTGAAGTGATGCTGTATAAATGTACCATCACCTCTTGGTTGGCAGTAATAAAATTTCGAAGAATCCTCCTTATTGACAAAGTAGCCTTCTTCACGACATTCATTATCATTACTCGGTGGTTTGCTGGTTGTGGTGGATGTTGTCGTACTCGTACTTGTCGTTGTAGAAGGCTTTGTCGTCCATTCGCCTTCACCACCACCCGAATTACCATTCAAAACCTCATTGACAACCGTCAAAAGCGGATATGGTCTACCACATTTGCCACGAAAATCATCGGTCTCAATTGACCACATCATAACACCACCTAATCGTAGCGCTTTCGCGAACTCTGTCTTGTCGCGAATCGAAAACTCATCATCAAAACTGACCCATTGGTCGTTTTTGGACATGTGGGGAACGCGCTGGTCTACGTCCATTACTTTATTCCAACCACCTTGTTGGTACAACTCACAAATTTCATTGTATCCAAGCATTCCACCTTCGCGTGTGTATTGACCTGCAATTCCCGGCCCCAGTGTTGGCGCTCCCACACCAGTTTGGGATCTATCGGCGAGCGTGAATGTGCGGCCATAGGACGCTAAACCTACTACCAGTTTATGTGGTGGCGCTCCATTGTCTAACCATGCCGCAATACTGGCCGCCTTGGATAACAACATCAATTAAATTTTTTCCAGACAAGTATTTTTTGTATTTTTGATGAATTTGATTGTGTATAAAAATACCTACCACATTAAGTTCGCGTTCCTTCGGTGTTCCATCCATTTGGCCTGGATACATTGGTGTATTGTGTCCGGTCACCTTTTCCCATGACCCATGAAAATCGTACGTCATCACATTTATCCAATCTAGATATCTGAATTTCAATTATGTATTAATTAATATTCATTGTGTTATTATCAGGGGCGGATGTAGCTAGTGCGGCACTCGATTAGAATTTTAAAATTAAAACACAAATTGTAAAAATTTTCAAGTTCTTGGTAGTGTCGTTATTAACTTGCCCAATCTAATATTAAAGATTAATTTTTAAGGAATGATACTTGTAGACGAGGGAATTGGATTAGATTCGTCACAATTTTAATTGAATTCCCTTGCCTATAAGTTTCATTCCTTAAATAAATCAATCTGTAAATACAATATTTTATTTTGCCAACAATTTTTCACATTTTCCCGTAATGTTAAAGGCTTTATAAAAATTTATCAAGTTTTGTCTTGCAACAAGTCGTTTACCATATTTTCCAGTACAGATATACGTCGGTTAACGCAGTATTTTGGTGCGAGCAACTTGGGACGTAAAGCGAAACAGCGTTAAACGGGATACATATATGTTTTTGTCTATTTTCTTATACATTATAAAACATTGACGTGGCAAACGTTATCGCGAATAAGAATACATATCATATTCATATCGAATAAAAATCGTGATAAACATAACAAAAAATGATGCAATCAGCTGTAAGTACGCATAAGAGGTGCGTAAACTGAGTTAGCGCCTATTGTCCGCCTCAATTGCAATAAATATTTGGTCTGCATTAATATGTTGAGTTTATATGCTAGTTATTAAAAAACATAGTCACTCCTTTTATATGCATAAATTGTAAAAAAGCGTCAAAATCAGCGGTATAACCAATTACATAGTATAAGGCAGGGTACACGCAGGTTCAAATAACGACAACCCTTCGCTTTTTTTTGGGAAATTTTGGCCGCACCGTCAATAAGCCAAACCAAGCCCCTCACCTTTTTTCACAAGTATAGAAACTCAATAACGCGGCGATTCACTTATGAAAAGCACTCGGCTTCATTTGAACGCACGTGTATATCTATATATGATAAATATACTATATTCATTTTGTATTTAATCATTTTTAAATAATCTAATATTCAAGTGCACGACCAGAAAAAGCACGGGACCGATTGAATTTATTATCAGGCGAACTTACTTTGACATTGTTGGTACATCATAAGAAATTTGAATGTTTGTGGCTGTAGCACCAACCGCCGCTGTTAACAACAATTTCTTCTTTGTGTAAACATCAAAAGCGGCACGAAATTCTTTGAGCAATATTCCAAAATTAACCTGTAAATAAATAGAACGCAAATAGTTATCATTGCATATCATCAATTTCGCAATTTGAAACGTTTTGTTTCAAAAAAATAAAAATAAAAAACTATATGTATAGAATTACGCAAGCTTTTATTTATTTATCAATACTAACTTTATCGTTCGGTGATCCTTCTCGCTGCGCCGGATACTCCCAATCCAAATCAAATCCATCGAACCCATACTCCTCCATCAATTCAATCGCGGTGGTGATCAAATTCTTTCGACGTTGCGGATCCGCCGCCATGCGAGAGTACTTCACCGAACCCTCATTCCATCCGCCGATCGCAACGAGCGTTCGCAATTTCGGATTGATACTTTTAAGGTTAGTAAATCGTTCAAATGCACGAAGATCCACTTCATTCCAGCGATCGAGAATGCGCACGGTACCATCTTCATTCAACCCCAAGAAGGCGAAGATTAGATGCGTGCATTTGAATGGATCAATGTCTTCCACGGTGAATTTGCCGTCGCCGGGACGGTACGTTGCCCAACTACCATAGTAGCAGACGATTTTATCTGTATACCCAACATTATTGTGAAATTAAATTATAAAGGGATGAAAGTATTTGATAATTTATTACGGCATTTAAAATTTTCGTTGCGCATCAAGTACAAAACAGGACATCAAATAAAGGATATTTGAACAATTTTTAATTCAAATTTTGGTTTGGCATTATCATCTTCAGTTAGTACTAATGAATTACTCTCAAAAGAAATTGAAAAATTCTCTTACATTTTCTAGAAGAAGCCTACATACATGGGAGATGTAGTTAAACCTAACACATCTCATTAAATTTTAATTCTATATTTAACAAAATATTTTTACATGAAAGGGCACAAATTAATTAATCGCGAACAATTAATAATTTTGTAGATTTCTATTTAAAATCGTGAAGGGTTTGTTTGATTGTTGAAATTTAGTGAACTTAACAGTATGTAATATTGTTTTTAATTTCCTTTCATAATTTCAGAACAATATTATAAATTTCTGCAGCTTAAATATAAACTACTTTGTGTTTAGTATATAAATTGCCTGGAATAAAGTATCTTTTTTGTTTTAAATTATTAACAACGCAGCCTCAGTGTTTCTTGATATTTATATTTTCAATATTGAGAGTCAAATGAGGCTAAAAGTAAATATCCTGTTGATTACATTTTTAGTTGTAATTCTAAACTATATTTATGTGTCAAAGGAAACAAACTAATACTAATTTATTTCTTTACATTTTGAATATACGTCGACTTGAAAAAATAATTATATTATTTTTAATTCCCTTCATAAGTTCAAAAGAATTTTTAAAATTTCCCAGTTTTAATATAATCAGTTTCAAGTTATTTGTTAAGACCTAATCCAAAAGTTGAGATATAAGATGCATCTAAAACTAAAGTTGCAGCCAATGAACTGTTGGTGAGAATGAAACATATCCACAAGTTGAGTAAGTACTTCAAAATTAATATTTTATATTAATATAAAATACTCAATTTGGATATTCATTTTTTTTAATTTTTATTCGCAGGCATTAATTACTATTATTTTTTCTTAATAAATTTTGTTGTTACTTAAAATCGAAAATTCCTATTAATAAAGTCTTAAATCATATATATAAAATAGTGCGTAACTCAATGCTAGAATTAGAATTTTTATGAGACTTGGTACGCTGCAATTCGTCTTATGTTTACGAATAACTGTATATATTCTTACCTGTAGTTGGATTTGCTGCGCAGCTGGACATTACGGCAAGCAGCGCACAAACGACTGACACACATTTGAACATTTTGTTTTTGCGTTGCCCTAAACTGGGATGCGCTTATATACGGAAACGCTTCGACGAAAAATTCGCCTATTGCAAAAGCCCCCCGACTATAATAATACGTATTGCGCTAATCTTATCAAATAATTAGACTAACGTAATAAAATACAAATAAATTTTAATTCTCCGCAAATATATATGATATATATAAAAAAAGGTGATGATTAATTGGAGAAACACGTTGAAATTAGTCCGAATTTAATAACGATGGGATTAAGTATTGCACGCGCGCCTCATTACATATTAATATCCGCGTCATCCACGAAAATATTGAAAGATTAAAAATATTATTGAACTCATTTTAGTAAAAATTGGATCAAAAACATTGGTTTTTTTAATGTTGCAGCAATTTTTGCGCAAAGGTAATGAAATAATTTAGGTAAACTGCATGCAAATACAAAAAGGGAATAGAAATTTGGGATAAAGTTAGACGTTTGTGACAGAGTACCACAAATTATATCGATTGCTATGCATATTTCTTTATTTTCGTGCAGTTTCCCCTAAGACTTCGAAGGGAAATTATTAATTAACATTTTTCATTTAAAACTCCATGAAAATTATTTACAAAATTCGAAGAATTTGACAATTTTTATTATAATTTCCTATTGTTAAGCGAGTTTTGTGTAATTTTCAGTAACAATTATAAGGAAAGGTATTAGTCGTCGCGTTTATAGGAAAATTGTATAAAATATCCTTGGAAAGTACGAAAAAGTGACGGAAATTTGATGTTTGTGACAGCGCCCTTCAATCTTCGCTAATCTTCATATAAATTTTTTAAATTTCGAACCATTTTCATGCAGCTTCTATCAAAAGAAAATATTAATTGAGATATTTTAATTAAAATCTGTGTGAAAATCAAATTGAAAGAGTTTGACATTTACGTTGTCAATTATTATCGAAGTTTCCTATTGCAGTTTTGAGCAAATTTTATGCAATTTTGTGTAACAATCGCAAAGCTAGATATTATGCGCTCAATTTTTGTGGTGGAAATTGCATCAAAATCCCTTGGGAAATTGAACGTGTTTGTGACCGATCCCAAACTGTATTAATTTTAATAAATTTTCGAATGATTTTCGTGCAATTATTACTAAAAAATTTGATGTTATTAAAATCAACTGATAAATTGATTAAAGTGTTTCAGCACTTTGTTTTTCCCTTTAATTAATGTAGATGATGTAGTTGGAAGCATGCTGAAGTAATAAAGATCCAGCGAGGCATTGTCACGCTGATTTTATTTTTATTATCTAATTCAATATTAGTAAAGATTTAATTAAAAATTGCCAAAATTAATTATTCACTATAGGGAATTTACGCTGTAGAAAATCAGTTCATCATGTTTCCACTTAGAATTCAACCGTCACATTCAAGTTAATTTCAAGACTGTAATTAACGTACTACGCACAATTCCTCAATCCGATCGTCACAGAAATATTTCTTGAAAACATTTCTGGAAATTATATATTTTCCAGCGAAAATTATAACCTGTCATGTCATGCCATCTGTTCTCTTTTAGACCACAAGAAATTGTTCGATGGGTACCGAGAAAATCGCTCCAATATTAATTACTCTTTGTTAAATGTATATAGTGTAATTTTTTTTATCGAAAACCCATTTCATCATGAGACCTATGATTCACGTTTGTTTGTATTTAAAACGCGCACAAAAATTGGAAGGGAATCATATGACATTCCAGCTATTTATTTAGAAAATGTTAATTGATATTTAGGAGGAATGATGGCAAACAAATTTATTATGGCTGAATGGGAAAACAAACGTGCGGAGTGTTTAATAATGATCACAACATCTGGCTAAACAAAAACAATGACAACTCAGGTGTAAGTGTAACGGATTTTTGGGCAAGGATTACTCACTCCCTATGCTCAACTTATTTTTTTATTAAAAATTGTTAAATAGATAAAAATGAAGACAATGAGAAGTTTTAAGTTGCTTGATTTAAGTCTTGGATAAAATATTTTAAGCTTTTTTAGGATCTGGAATTAAAATTAGGAGCTTTAATTAAAAATGAACGTTAATTGATATTTAGGAACAATGTCCAAAAATATGTGACTAGGAAAAGAAATAAATATACAGAGTGTTTAATAAAAATTATCACAATAACTAGCTAAACAAAAACAATGACATGTCAGGTCTAAAGAAGGATTTTTGGGCGAGTATCACTCCCTATGATCAACTTTATTTTTTTTACTTAAAACACTGAAAAAAAGGATACATTGTTGTTTGAATATTGATTGCCACTTGATTAAAATCAATCATTCATCATTTCAAACGAGCTTTCATTTTCGTTGCCCGATAAAATAGATCAAAATCAATAAATTTGCAAATCCATATGATTAATTTATTATCTACGACCGCTTATTGTCTTAAAGATGGGTGAAAATTAGTTTAATAAATTAAAACTAAGTCATAGGGATTTGTCTGTCATATTGAATTCATCTGCCAATAAACATTTTAAGTAAGAATCAATTCTTGAACGTAAAGTTTTACGCTTTTTTAGAATTTACTATCAAAATTCGCAAAAATCTTTTTTTTTAGTACAAAATCATTTTTTACTTAATATAGTGAAAAAGCATATTTTTTTGGCTAAATATTGATTGCCACTCGATTAAAATCAATTTTCCATTTTCGTTGGCAGATAAATTAGATCAAAATCGATAAATACATCCATATGTTTATTATTAAAAATTATTAATTAAATTAAAATTAAGTCATAGTGATTTTTAAATTCTCTGTCATTGAATTTATCTGTCAACAAGTTTTAAAAAATGCTTTTAAATAAAAATCAAATTCTAGACGTAATATTTTACGTTATTTTAAAATTCAAAATCAAAATTAGGAGTTTGCATCAAAAAATTAAATGAATTATTTCATAATAACATTTTTTATATCGTGTATTCTACAATATATATTCGTTAGCAACTAAGCAACAAGCGTGTTGATAATCGGATTATTTCATTTCAACGTGCATTATTTGAAATGAAAACAAAGAAAAAAGATAAAGGTGCGCGCACATAATGAATTTTAAGGTATCTATGCCGTATTTAGATTAATTATTATTACAATGTTGAAGGATAAATGATTTTATTAATACGAAATTTATTACAATAATTATTTTATTATCATCTCCATCATGATTTATACAAATAAACCTAATCTATAAAAAATGACTTCCATTTTTTCCTCTTCATCTTGTTCCGTATATAAACAAATATTGATGTATATAAAATAATACAATAAGCAGCTTATCATAAATATGCGCACAATTAGTTTAAGAATTTGTTTAATTAAGAAAAATTTTTTTTGTTTTGTTACTTTTTTTTTGTTTGAAAAAAAAATAATAAGTTACCACATACTGTAATCATCATCCTGTTCGAAAGTAATAAAGAAACCGTACAAAGTTCCATACACCACAACATTGCCGGCTAAGGTTAGATAGCAGGCGCCCCATTTTATTGTCGGATCGTGCTCGGGCGCCCGTGCAAGGACTAATGGTAGCGCAAACGAACTAACTACAATGCCCATCGTGAGAAATATCGCCATCTCCATGCAGCCGCTCCGCGAACTTTGCATCGAGTCTGTGTAGCGCCGCGCAATCAGCGTCGGAATTGGTGCTAGAATATAAAATAGTACGACGAAGAAAGGCCACCATAATCTATTCAAAAAGAAGGAATATATGTTGTAGTAAGTTCGACAATCGATTAATAATTTAATCTAATTACCCGTATTGTGGTAATGCACAGGCTAAAATCACCAGCGTCATACCAATCGAACCAGCAAACGCCAATAGGACCAATCTGAAATCGATTCATTGCATAGATACCTTGCATTTTATTAGAAATATCCAAGTTAACTTACGCTGTAAATTCATATCCAGTAGACAGATAGTGTGATGAACATGAAAAAGATGTTTTTTTTGTTATAGTACATGTTGTAATTGCATTTGATAATTACCTTTGATACCCGCCATTATAATTAATTATCGCTGTATAGATTTTAAAACGAAAATTCAAGTCATACCGCTTACAATCAATCGTTTATCAAAAAGTTCTTCGACTTGTTTTGACGTTTATGAAAATTTCTCACTAACTATGCTACTCGGCCAATTTATGTTTCATGTTGAAACCTTTCTACGTTGGTCGTTGATCAAACGTGACAAATTAATATCCTTTTACCTATTGGCGCAATCTTAACAAAAATAATGCAATAGATTTTCCTTGAAAACAATTAACAATTTTCTTTTAGTTTGAATTCGATGCACGTTTCATTATTTATTTGCAGCGTTTGTTATTTTGTTTATCATGCTAGACATACGTCTTAGATAATATTTTATGTAATTTATACCAAATGGGTTTAGATTGCCAACTGATAAAATCATTAATCATCTGTCAGATTGTAACAAAAATCAAATTATTTGAGTTAATTTATTCGATTTATTATTTAATTGCGAATAAATAAATATTATTAATTGAATCAATTAGAATTTTTAGGGCTTTTTGGTTTTGTAAAATTTAAAAATGTAAATACCAACGTTGCCAATTTATTGTTACGTATATTTTTAAAATCCAAAATAATTTGTTTAATAAATTTTGGACCGGTCTAAACAGTGCTGATATATTTATTTATTAATATTAACACATTTCTATACGAAATTGTTAATACAATATTTTTTAATATTTTGTAATATTGAAATAAAATCGAAATAATTGGCCATATTTCAAAAACATTATTCTAGAATAAATTTTGTGATAATAATTTTCTGGGTTTATCATCTGATTCAGAATTAAATTAATAAATTAAGAATATATTTTGGTGATTTTTTATGCCTTTAAATTGGCAGCTCGTAATATGACTTGTAAAATATTAAAACGGCAACGTCATTCACTAACGATCGTCACTTGAGCAGCGCTGTTATTTGTGATAAAACATACACATTTTCATTTATTAATTAATAGAAAACGTATCGAAATACTTATTAATAAATTCTTCAAGTGATCAAGAACACAACATGGCTGATGGAAAAAGGTGAGCATTCGCATTCAATACTATTTCAACGTGTAAATGAAATAAAAATCCATCAAACCGGCTAAATTGATGTGTGTTGATTCTTTCCTTTTTCACTTGTCATCATGGTGGATTTGAACAATAACAAAAAAAAATTTTTTTAATGTGAAAATTTTTGATTTGATTACAGTCCTGATGATTTGGCGACGGCGATATTGCGTAAAAAAGACCGTCCAAATAGATTATTGGTAGAGGAAGCAATCAACGATGATAATTCGGTGGTGGCGCTCTCGCAGGCGAAGATGGATGAGCTGCAACTATTCAGAGGCGATACCGTATTGTTGAAAGGAAAACGGCGTAAAGAGACCGTTTGCATTGTATTGGCGGACGATACATGTCCGGATGAAAAGATTCGCATGAATCGTATTGTAAGAAATAATTTACGTGTGCGTTTATCTGATGTTGTTTCTGTACAACCATGCCCAGATGTTAAATATGGCAAACGAATTCATGTGCTTCCAATCGATGATACCGTAGAAGGATTAACCGGGTATGAAATAAAAATATGAATAATACCATATTGTAGCAAATGAACCTAATTATTCCCATATTCATTTCTAGTAATCTATTTGAAGTGTACTTAAAACCGTACTTTCTTGAGGCGTATCGGCCAATTCACACCGACGATGTATTTATCGTACGGGGGGCGATGCGTGCGATCGAATTCAAAGTGGTTGGGGTCGATCCAGAGCCGTATTGCATCGTTGCGCCTGACACGGTGATTCATTGTGACGGTGATCCGATCAAACGCGAGGAGGAAGAAGATGCGCTAAATGCCGTTGGCTATGACGATATCGGCGGTTGTCGGAAACAGCTCGCTCAAATCAAGGAAATGGTTGAGCTGCCACTGCGTCATCCTTCGCTCTTTAAGGCGATCGGCGTTAAGCCACCGCGTGGCATATTGCTATATGGACCGCCAGGAACTGGTAATTTAATCTATCCAGCACATTGTGCTTATCGCTAACAATGTTGCTTTACTTATGATTCATCATCATCATTTGTGTTTGTTTATTTTGTTATATAGGAAAAACGCTGATTGCACGTGCTGTGGCTAACGAAACAGGAGCATTCTTTTTCCTAATCAACGGGCCGGAGATAATGAGTAAATTGGCGGGCGAGAGTGAGAGCAACTTGCGTAAGGCGTTCGAGGAAGCAGATAAGAATAGTCCGGCGATCATTTTCATCGACGAATTGGATGCGATCGCACCGAAGCGTGAAAAGACGCATGGCGAGGTGGAGCGACGTATCGTATCCCAGCTCTTAACGCTCATGGATGGTATGAAGAAGAGCTCACATGTTATTGTAATGGCTGCTACAAATCGGTAAGTCAGATAAAATATAACAATTTACTTATTATAATATATGAAACGAATACATAATTATGGAAGGTTTCATTTTACTGATGATTCATGGCTAGACACAAAATGGCTATATTATATTTAAATTTACGTTAATTAGGTATTTGAAAAAAGCTTATAGCAAACAATTTACAAAATAATAGATATTTTTGGAATAAATCAGTGTCACAATTTTAATCAAAACTTGGAAAATTTGATAATAGCTACCTGTAGTCATCACCTTCGTGATAATTCATTTAACCAGCAATCAAATTTCGGTCGTATTAATTCTCTCAAGTTTCTTAAAAAAAAATGTAAAGTGTAAAATGATTTTTTATTATATGGTGTGAATTGTCATTGTTTATTCGTTCCCAACAATCTTTGTGGGGAATTTTAATGTGGCCAAAAGTCATATTTATTTATTTTATTTACATATTCGGTGATTTTTCCTTTCCTTTTTGTATTTTCTATGCAAAAGATGTTAAAAGCATAGTAATTTAACAATTTTTATATTAAACCTGCGCGAGAATCGTTTAAAAATGTGCAATTCGATGAAAGGTTGTGAATTTTGACGTCTTAAGAGATTGACATATTTTTACAACTATTTGATATTCTTTGCATACATACTTGATACATTTCTCGTTTAACAACAAATGTGACAAAAATAATTCACTGTATGTTTGTAGCTTAAATTAAATACATAAACATTTTTTAAATTATAAAATACATTATCCCTCGATTTACTCGGTTTTGATAAATATTAAATTAGAAATTCAAAATAAATACATAAATAAAATTTATAGATACACTGTAAGGTGAGATATTTATTACTTTATTTGTTTACATTTGCAAGTGTTTGTGGGAATTGCATGCCATTTTTATTAACTTAGGCGGTACTTGATTATCAGCAATACTTTTATGAATTGTAAGCATAATTTTATATTTCTATTAAGTTTTACTGTGTTTATCAATTTATCCGATTTTATTTCTAATTTAACGTATTTTATATTGAACGTAAGCATAAAAATTGAGTACATTTCGTGAAATGATATATCTTTTAAATTAATTTTTGGTTTTGCAAAAAATCTAATTTCAACCTAGACTTTTTTCTGGAACCGATCTATCGCGCAAATTGAGGGATAGGTATTTTTTAAAAGTAAAATACATACAACATTGTATGTACATAATTGTTGATTGAATTTAATCAAGTATTTGTTTGATTATAGACCAAATTCGATCGATCCAGCCTTGCGTCGCTTTGGCCGCTTCGATCGCGAAATCGACATTGGCATTCCTGACGCCACCGGCCGCTTGGAGGTGTTGCGCATCCACACCAAGAACATGAAATTGCATGATGACGTGGATCTTGAACAGATCGCTGCTGAAACGCACGGCCATGTAGGTGCCGATTTGGCCTCACTCTGCTCCGAGGCCGCCTTGCAGCAGATTCGCGAAAAGATGGATCTGATTGATTTGGAGGATGATCAGATCGATGCTGAAGTGTTATCGTCCCTCGCCGTTACGATGGAGAACTTCAGATATGCGATGACGAAGAGCAGTCCAAGCGCATTGCGCGAAACTGTCGTCGAGGTACCGAACGTAACATGGGAAGATATTGGCGGCTTGGAGGGCGTCAAGCGTGAATTGCAAGAGTTGGTGCAATATCCGGTTGAGCATCCGGATAAGTTCCTTAAATTCGGCATGCAGCCGTCGCGCGGTGTGCTATTCTACGGTCCGCCCGGTTGCGGTAAAACGCTCTTGGCAAAGGCTATCGCCAACGAATGCCAAGCGAATTTCATCTCTGTTAAAGGCCCCGAATTGCTCACTATGTGGTTTGGTGAATCCGAAGCTAACGTTAGAGATATCTTCGATAAGGTAATTAATCAAAGCATGTTATTGAATTATGGTAAATCGAGTGAATACTTCTTTTAACATTTATTATTTGTTGAAAGATTGACAGCTCTCGAAAAACAAATCACGTTCCTTGCCCCTTATTTTACTAACTATGTTTAATAAGGCTTTCCTTACCTTGTGTGATACATTTTTACAGAGTAAATAAGTTAATGCAATCGGGTTCAACGATTAAATTCGATTATATATAATGTTTTCCAGGAAGATGTTGTATATTCTACAAAAATACGATTATATTCTGCGTTTTATACCTTTCATCGGAAAAGCTCGACTTTAACAGGAATTTAAAAAAATACAACTTCCGAGAAAAGATGTAAAACGCAGAATATAATATGATTATATAGATGAGGGCGAATGGAATGCGCTTAGCAAATCCTCTTCCAATTTGACTTCCGATCTTTATTGCATGTATCCGACGATAATAACATTTGACAGTAGCTTATGATTTTCATTATTAGCGAACTTTTTTATTTTAGAACTAAAATAATATTTTTTTATTGAATTAATAGGCTAGATCTGCAAGTCCTTGCGTGTTATTCTTCGATGAATTGGATTCGATTGCTAAGTCGCGTGGTGGAAATGTCGGCGATGCAGGTGGCGCTGCCGATCGTGTCATCAATCAGATTTTGACTGAAATGGATGGTATGGGAGCGAAAAAGAATGTATTTATCATTGGAGCAACTAATCGACCAGGTAAAACACAACATAATGTTTTCAATAAGTTTCAATTTAACGTTCAATTGAAAATAGTCGATTTACTTAATTCCTTACTCGGGGATCATCAAACGTTTAGATAAATTTTGACAATTGTCCATTTACTAGTGATTGTAGTGATATTTTGATGATTTTTTTATAAACTGTTAACTGGAATGGAATGTTAAGCATTCCTTTTCTCTCATTAGTGTTTCAATAATTTAGAGTCTACAATTTTTTGTTTTTGTTTATAATCTGATAAAGAAGTGCTTATATAGCGGGCTTCGAATACAAACGTTTTATTTATAATGAAATTGATAGATAACATGTAATTTGCGCATTTAGGGATTAATTTATTATTTTTGGATTGGTTTTAAAAATCAACGAAATCAATTCTTTAAAATTTTACTTTACAACTCTTATAAAATAATCAATAATTATGAAACTGTGCTGCTTGCGTTGCTTTTTCTTTTTTAATTTTAAAACTGTGAAAGCATTAAAAGAGAAATATTTTGTTTGAAATCATTTTTTTTAGAAATTTCTTCCTTTATACTACAATGTCTAGAAATTGTTTTTGACGAGTATTGTAGGATAAAATAAATGGAAATCAATAAAACCGCATCAATGAAATTAATAATGCATTGAAACAATCACGCTAATACTGCATTGCATATACAAATGATGTTTATTATTTCAGACATCATCGATCCGGCTATCCTTCGTCCAGGCCGTTTAGATCAACTTATCTACATCCCGTTGCCCGATGAAAAGTCTCGCGAAGCGATCTTCAAGGCGAATTTGCGTCGCTCGCCAGTTGCGGCCGACGTCGACATGAACTACATTGCCAAGGTGACGCACGGTTTCTCTGGTGCTGACATCACCGAGATTTGCCAACGCGCCTGCAAGCTGGCGATCAGACAATCGATTGAGAATGAGATTCGTCGTGAAAAGGAGCGCGCCGCAAATCCGAATCATGCTATGGATGTATGTTATTGTCGTTGCGCATCATATGTAGGGAGATCTAATTTAATGATTTATTTTGATTATTTTTAGTTGGATGATGACGATCCGGTCCCAGAAATAACTCGAGCCCATTTCGAAGAGGCGATGCGTTATGCGAGACGTTCGGTATCCGATAACGATATACGCAAATACGAGATGTTCGCACAAACATTACAACAGTCGCGCGGTTTCGGCACGAATTTCCGCTTTCCAAATCAAAGCGGCGGAAGTGCTGCTGCACCAGGCGGAGGCACTGGTGGCGATCAGGGTAACTTTCAAGATGATCCTGAAGATGACCTCTATAGTTAAATCATCAGTTAAGAAACATATTTTATTATAATAATTAATATTGTATAATTTATTAGTTTCATATTATTTACAATTTCATTTCTCTTTTTTGGTTATTCAAAAACTTGTAATAATAAACGATATAATAATATTGTACATGTTGGAATGTACCCAACAACAAACACATAACTCATCTCTCAGATATTCTAAGATTTTCTTTCTTCCCAACGTTTTTTTATCATTATTTCTTTTTTATTATTATCAGTAGAGAAATGTTTTGTTGAACGGGAATTCCTGTATTAGTCTTACATAAGAATTTGGAAAGTTTGGCATAATAATCATTAAACTAAAATTTCGTTTAATCTCCTTAAAATAATGCACTAAATTTTATACTAATATAAACTTCAATAAAAAAATAAAATAACAGAATACTGCACAAAGTAAGTTTTAAATAAGTTTTTTTGTTTTGATTACTTGTGATTGCGTTTACGTGTACATACATATTGGTTCATCAATCATTTACAATTCATTTTTCTACAAGTTGATATTGAATTTGAAGTGTCGAAATACTTCGAAAAATCTATTCAAATAATGAAGTTTGTTCTAGCAGACCTCTAAATACAAGCATTTCATCTAGTGGACATGAGCAGGCGTAAATTGTTTGTATTCGACGTCATTGCCTACTTTGAAAAGAAAGGTACGTTTTGATGGACTATCACAGAGCAATTTTAGCAATTTTTGAGAATACGTGGTAGACATGATTGCAAATCTAGAAGTCCGAGTTGGTAATGAATAAATGTCGAAACAATTCTCAACGTTGGTCTTCAAAAAAGACGATTTCCTTGCTACTTGTAGGCTTCAGTTAGCATATTGCAATATCCACCATATTTTATTTATACGACTATCTAGGCAAGAATAGACCAATTAAAAGGTGTCTGCATTTTTGAGATTATTTTTTGAGTTACGTGTAATCCAAATAAATAAATCGATTAATATCACGTGTTTGCTTGAGGTCCAATCAAAAAGTTGATGTGAAAGATACGTAAATATATAATTATTTATCACTGCTACAAAACTTCTAAAGTTTCAAAAAATACTTCTCATACATGTCTATCCTAGCGCTGAGTAATAGTTTACATTCTTCCTAGTCTTTGAAACTTTGATTGGGAGTAAGTTTTTATAATTGTTTTTGACAACGCCGCCACGTGTGAACGATGATGCAACCAAAATCCATAAATTTCTCTTTTTGTTGCGTACGACTGTTATGTTCACCTTTTCGCATAGGACATAATTATTTATAGATGTGCGTAAAACATATATTTGCTTAGGTATTTCTTTTTTAGCACACGTAACATGTGCCGCATGCGCGCAACAATCATAGACGCAGTAATATTTGTACATATATACAATTAGAATCGATACAATTCCAATTATTATATAAAGTAAATATATATAAGCAATAGGCCTTTTTCACTACTTATTGCGTCAATTTGAATTTGACATTTAGAAGTTAGATAAATGGGAATACACGTAATGTTAACATTTAGCATAACCTTCAAATTTTTTAGTTTATTTAAAATTGTAGAGTTAATTATTGCAATGGACGATGATGATGAGCAAGAGTATAAATACTTTTCGTGCACATCACCGAAAATCGAAGAAGACGGCCGCGAACTCTTTGTTTCAACGCATCTATTTCCTGAAATACCAGATAAATCTAAAGAACTGTACGAAAAGAAATACAATGAATTTATGGCATGGTGCAAGACGAAAAATGCCACAGACATTACCGAAAAGTCATTGCTTATGTATTTCAGTGATCTCGGCTGCAAATTTAAATCGACAACGTTATGGTCGATTTATTCAATACTGAAAGCGATGATTTTACATAAGCATAGCATAAATATTAGTAAATATAGTAAATTGACAGAATTTTTAAAGAAAAAAAGTGTGAATTATGAGCCGAAACGGTCTTTGATATTAACGCGAAAACAAGTAATAAAGTTCTTCAAGGAAGCTGATGATAAACATTACTTAATGATTAAGGTAGTGAATTAGCTATCAAATCATTCTATTGTATAGATCGAATATTTCAGCAAAGTTGGCAAAGTTGACTTTTTTTGAAGATTCGAATACAAGCGGGAGGGTGCAATAACACTTACCGCAAACTCGCTGATTATTTAATTAAAAATTTTGAAAATGTGTCTTTTTCTCTAGCTTTAGTTTGTGCGTAGTGCGTAGTTGAATGTGTAGTTTGTGTTAAGTGTTACTACACCCTTTTTGTAAAAAAATCAACTTTGCTAACTTTGCTGAAACAAACTATACCCACATGCAGTAATACCGTTTTAGGTGGCGCTAATGTTCGGAATATGCGGCGGATTGCGTCGAAAGGAATTATACAATCTCAGAGAAGCAGACATCAAAGAGATTGTTGAAAATGTTTTAGTCGTTACAGTGCGAGATAGAAACGGTACGCCAAGAAAATTCACGGTGATAAATGATAAGGAAGTTGATTATATTGCGTGCTACAAAAAGTATGAGAATTTGCGAAAAGGCAAATCGAAATCAAGGGAACGGTTTTTTCTTCAATACAACAATAATCGGTGCATCAATCATGTCGTGGGAATTAATTACTTGGGCACATTTCCTTCAATAATCGCCGAATTTCTTAAATTAGAGAATCCACATTTGTATACCGGACATTGTTTTCGACGCTCATCGCAAACAGTATTGGTGGATACAAGGATGGATGGGGCCAGTAAGCAACGTCATGAAGAGTGGCAAAATTCCAATGAAGCGGAAGCCCGTAGAGAGTATTCACTGCGAAGCAAAGTTAAAAATGTTAAAGTTAGTGTAGGAACTACTGTGGAACAACCTTCTACTTTTATTCCTGCTGCTCCTGCGTCTCCGGCGCCGTCCTTTTCCAACACATCCCTAAATGCATTCGAAGAAGATATTAATACAGACATGGGAGTGATTCATCTTCATAATTGTAGCAACGTAATGATCAATATAAGTACACTATAATGTACTAAATTAAATTAATTAACTATTTTTTTAATTCTTGAATTATTTCTAAGTTGTAACATT
The DNA here is from genome assembly GCA_030264715.1 of Adinopsis sp. GC000173. Classification (NCBI taxonomy): domain Eukaryota; kingdom Metazoa; phylum Arthropoda; class Insecta; order Coleoptera; family Staphylinidae; genus Adinopsis; species Adinopsis sp. GC000173. The sequence goes on along the minus strand of JARJDW010016714.1, from coordinate 83,632 downwards.
TGGAACATTTCTATTCCATAAATATGATATGTGTTTTCAGAGCATACTATGTATTTTTGTTTATTTTTTATTAGATACTGGACCATTACTATAAAAAAGTATCGCGATAACCCGTTACTATCGTTACTGCTAAAAAAGTATCGACGTTGTTATTTGCATTTTTCTTCTTTATGTTTTATAGACTACCAGTCAGCTATGTGTTTAATGATCACCGAATTTTAAACTTCACAGATTACTGGCTGAGATATCATCTTTTGCCATTCAAGTAGAGAATCAGGGTGTCGTGTAGTGGAGCCAGGAGGTGCAAAAATATAATTTCGGTACTTCATTTTGGCGATGGAACTCGTTGCGATACTTTGCTGAGGAAGTGAAACGCGCTCCATAATTATTTCTTAGCAGCAATAAGTTTTTTCTCATATTTTAGATTCTTTTATGACAAACGCCTAAAGCAACTAACAATTCTGTGTATTTTTCTAGGCAAATTACCTACAGTAAACATACTCCAATAAGAATTAGAACAAATCGGGCTTCGTTTTTATATAATATGTTTATTTTTGTACGATACTTATGCAACACACCATACTTCCAAAACTAGTAACTTTGTTTTCTTTAAGTTGGCATCACAATTCTTTTCGTTCTTTTCTGTATTGTTTTTTTGAAAAAAAAATATTCTTTCTATTTAAATTTGTGGCTGCCACTGCATGCATATATCGATCAAATTGTATATAATACTTTAATTTACAATTTTAATTATTAATTGAAAGAAAAAGAAGAAAAAGAGTTAATTTTTTTCACGTGGCTTGTCTGAGCGCAACTTAATAGTTTATATATCGTGTGCGTAAAGCATAGATTTGCATAAAGTGATACTTTTCGATATAGATTTACCGCATGCGCATTTACAATTGTATAATAGGTAAATATGGAAGCGAGAAAAACATTTTTTGATTTATCTACTACGGATTATAAGTAGACGCATTAAACATAATGTTATGGGAGTAGATTTTTGATGCGTTAAATTGATATTTGACATTTAATTTAATTTGCTGTTCTAGAATAGAGGTTAGTAGACACAAATTAAAATAATCTTCTCTATTTACTTGCTATTACAGATTTATTAAATGCAATGGATGCTGACGAGCAAGATGAGAAATGCACTACCTCTAATATTGCGGAGGAAGGACGCGAAGCGAGTTCAAATCCGGAAATTCCGGAACGGACCAGGGAGATTTACGAAAAGAAGTACAATGAATTTATGCAATGGTGCAAGAATAAAAACTTAATAGAAATATCGGAGGATTCGCTACTTATGTATTTCTATGAACTACCTACAAAATTAAAATCATCAACGTTGTATTCGATATATTCAATGCTACGACCGATGATATTATTGAAGCATAACATAAATATTAGTAACTATGCGCGATTGTTAGAATTTTTAAAGAAGAAGAACGTAAATTATCGGCCGCAGAGATCATTGACGTTAACACGCGAGCAAGTGATAAAATTCTTTAATGAAGCTGATGACGATCGTTATTTAATGATTAAAGTAAGTTGCAGATTTTAACATACATTTTTTAATGAATAAAATTTTAGGTTGCATTAATATTTGGAATCTGTGGTGGATGTCGTAGAAATGAATTGTACAACATCAAAGAAGAGGATATAAAAGAGATTGATGATAACATGCTAATGATTATTGTAAACGATTCGAGAACTAACCAGCCGAGAACATTCCCGGTGATGAATGATACAGACGTCGATTACATTGCGCTGTATAGAAAGTATGCCAATCTGCGAAAAGGCAAATCAATTGGAAAAGAGCGATTTTTTCTTAAATACACCAACAAGCGTTGCTTCAATCAGGTTGTGGGAATTAATACATTAGGAAAGATACCGTATATTATCGCCGAGTATTTGAAATTGGAAAATCCTGAACTTTATACCGGAAATTGTTTTCGGCGATCGTCAAAGTCGGTGTTAGCTGTTGCAAGGGCAGATCTTATTAACAAGAAAACTGCCGAAGACCCTTTAGGGATTAGTATAGAACAAACTCCTCCATCCGACAATGCAATGGATGAAGTCAATCCACAAAACGGATGCATACGTCTATTAGATGTTACGAAATATACGCATACACAGCCTAATGAATCGAGTACTTCTATAGAGAATATTTATATAAAAGAGGAACCTTCCACTCCCAACTCTATTGATTCATCTCCATCGCGTTCACCTTCAAACACAACTTTAAATCACGTAGAGGAACTGAATACAAAAAGTGGAGAAATCCATCTTTATAACTGTACAAATATAACGATAAATATAAAAAAGAATAAAAAAATAAAGAAATAGAAATGAAATACCTATGCTATTTGTTTTCTAAGAAGAATATTCAAGTTGGCTCTCACCCAACATTGCTTAGATGATCTTATTGGATTATGATTTTTGCTATATAAGGTGCATTTTACTTTTCAGTTTTATCCGTTTATAAAATGCGTAAAAAGAATTCTTGTATATCTGTATATTTTGTAAATTATCTTTTAATCGCTGCATCATTTTTCCTTTATCTGCAGTCTAAATTGTTTTGAAAACAAATTTTTGATATTTCTGCATAGATTTAATTTTCGGAGCTAAATATGTATCTAGTCCAATTTGCAAATCCATAAAAAGTCAAATACTTATTTCTGTACCGAAGCATTAAGGTGCTACGTTTATTGCAGAGCATTAAAATTGATTGCACATGCGAGTCATAAAATATCCTTAATGCCAAGGTCCCCATATTAGATATTTTCGAAAATCGATTTTTATGATATCTATTTGCCCTATTTACTCACTTTACCTGCTTTTATTAGTTAGGTGGCGTATTCGTCTATTGCATGTACAGTCCTGTCAAGGCAGACGGCAACGCAATTGTGCAGGTAGAGGTAGAGAGTATTAATTCAACCCTTAGGCCTTAGCGTAAACGTAATAAAATATATCGACGAATTAGAACTCACGAATACTGTCACGTGATAGCATTTTAATGTCTAGGCATTAAAAAAGTATTTTAATGACTAATTTATGTTACTAAATCGATATATTATATACCGATTTCCGAAAAATACAACTAATTAAAGTAATTTTAAGCAAAACTCAGTAAAAATATTTTGCTTTAGTCGTGTGGCTATCCTGGTCAGTTTAATCATTTTGATTGCCAAAAGTATGAATTGAGGTTAGTAAACATATTCAATGAAATAATCACTTAAATTTCTAGATTTATAACATAGAATGGATATTGATATGGAAGAGGATAACCCACCTTCATGCATTCCATCGAGTAATCCGGAAGAAAGGCGTGAATCGTGCGTTTCGGTTAATTCAAAGACTGAGGTTCCTGAAAAAAACAGGGAAGTTTACGAAAGAAAATACAATGAATTTATGCAATGGCTCAAAAAGAAAGATTCAACAGAAATTTCCGAAAGTACACTACTTGATTATTTCTATGAGCTACCGGCAAGGTATAAAGCCCCAACGCTCTATTCAATCTACTCAATGTTGCGGCCCATGATACATACAAAGCACAATATAAATATTAGTACATACACGGAATTATTAGCGTATTTGAGGAAAAACCTTGCGAAATATAAGCCGCAAAGCTCTTCGACCCTAAGCAGAGAACAATTAAATAAATTCTTCAAAGAAGCAGACGATGATCGCTATCTAATGATTAAGGTAATATATTATACCTATCGAAAATGATTTTATATAAATACAATCGTTCATTTTTAGGTTGCATTAATATTTGGAATTTGCGGAGGATGCCGTCTTAACGAACTATACAATATTAAAGAGCAGGACATAAAGGAGATTGATGATACATTGTTGATGGTACTAATTAACGATACAAAATTGCACAAACCGAGAACATTCCCTGTCATAAATGATGCAGAAGTGAATTATATAGCGTTGTACCGAAAGTATGCAGAGCTACGTAAAGACAAACCGATTCGAAAAGAACGATTTTTTCTTAAATACGCGAATAAGCGTTGCTACAATCAAGTTGTTGGAATTCATACATTTGGTAAAATACCACCGATAATAGCTGAATTTTTAAAATTAGAAAATCCTGATAGTTATAACGGACACTGTTTTCGGCGATCGTCCAAATCGTTAGTGGCTAATGCAAGGGCAGACAATAGTGTTAGTAAAAAAAGCACGGAAGATCCTTTAGCAATTAATATAGAAGAAACATCATCTATTTCTGCTCCTTCGCCGGCGGCGTTATCTGTTTCAAATACCTCTGTCAGTGCAATGGATGAAGTTAATATACAAAATGAAGTGAATAATGTGTACATCAAGCAAGAACTTTCTATTCCTAATTCTGTTGGTTCCTCTCCATCTCGATCTCCGTCACATGTATCCTCACATCATCCACTGGATGACATTAATACTCGGAATGGGGAAATTCATCTTCATAATTGTACTAACATAACGATAAATATAAATCATTTATGGAGAATAAATAAATAGTAATTGTGTGTGTGTTTGTGAATGTCCAAGTTTGAAGTTGGCTTCACTCAAATTTGCGGTTGAATACAAGGTAACTGCAATCAATCAAATTCTACTTACTAATCAATGGCGCCTTAATTTTTAAAGTTAAAAAATACACATTATAGAAATATTTAATTTTAGCCGCGATAAATACAAATAAAAAACGTAACTAAATAAAATATTTGTTTTCTGCGTAGACATAGTTTTCCAAATCGGCTTATTGCTACATATCCAAATTGACTTGCAATTCTGAATTGAGATCACTTAATTAAAATGCAAGAATTATTTATAAAAGGTAATATTTAAATTTTTAGTAACTTATTTTAAAGAAAAGTCACTAAAAATATGTTTCGTTTTAGTCGTATGGCCACACTGGCTGCATCAATAACATCATGACGTTTTGATGTAAACACAACTTTTTCACTCGCATGGGTTGAAAGTGCAATTTTAGTGAGTTTCAACGAAATTTAATTATCATTTATTGCATGCGAGTGAAGTTGATACCATCTTTTTATAAAATCGAGAATTGAGGTTAGAGTAATAAAGCCAAAATGAAAAGTCAATGAAATTAACATTAAAATTTTAGATTTAATTAATAGAATGGATACAATGGATGTGGATACGGAGGATTACGACGCCGATGAGCAAGAAGAGGATAAGTATTTTTCATGTACATCGCCGAAAGTCGAAGAGGGAGGATATGAATTATCAGTCGAGACGCTTCAATATCCAAAGATTCCAGACAAATCCAAGGAGATCTACGAAAGGTGCTATCGAAAATTAATGACATGGTGCAAGGCAAAGAACCAACCAACAGACATTAGCGAAAATTTGCTAGTTATGTATTTTAATGAACTGACTGAAACATTTAAAGCGCCAACGTTGGGATCAATATACTCAATGCTGAAAGTGATGATATTACACAAACACAGCTTAGATATAAGTGATTATAGGAGATTATTAACGATATTGAAGAATGCAAATGACAATTATGTGCCAAATTCACGGCCACCTAAATCGCTTGCACTGACACGGGAACAAGTAATAAGGTTTTTTAAAGAAGCTAACGATGATCGATATCTAATGATTAAAGTAAGTTAAAAATGTTGTCTATTTATTCATTTAGTTTATTGCTAATTTATTAATATAAATGAAATTTTAGGTTGCATTGATATTCGGAATTTGTGGCGGATGTCGAATCATGGAATTGTATAACATTAAAGAAGAAAACATCAAAGTGATTGACGATAAAATGCTGACGGTTACAGTCACCGATCCCAAAACTCACGTCCCCAGAATGTTTCCAGTGATAAATGATGAAGTCGATTACATTGCAACGTATAAAAAGTACGCCAGTTTACGTACCGGTAAACCGTTAGCGAAAAAGGGCTTCTTCATTAAATACACCAATAAGCGTTGCTACAATCAAATTGTTGGAACGAATACGTTAGGTAAAATACCGTTGATTGTAGCGAAATTTTTGAAACTAGAAAAACCGGAACTCTATACCGGGCATTGTTTTCGTCGAACATCAAAAATATGGGGAATACGAGTAGAAGATACTTCTAGTTTTGTTCCTGCTGCTGCACCATCCTCAGCAGTAGTAGCGGCAACAAACGTAGAGGAAGAAACTAGACCAGAAAATAATTGCTACGTTCGCCTGTCAATAAAACAATTACTAGCTGACGCAGAGGCAGATGTAAATAAGCGACAATTGAAATTCGATTTTATAGCTGAAGGTTGTATAGAATATCCCAGTGGAATGGAAATGATGGAAGAAAGTGATCCGTTAGAAAATGTGTATATAAAGCAAGAACCGCATGAACCTTCCACTTCTGCCGATTCCTCTCCATCGCACTCTCCTTCGCATGTACCCTTAAATCAAATGAAAGACATTAGCATGCGCAAGAGAGAAATTCATCTCTCGAATTGTACAAATGTCACAATAAATATAAATATAAGAAATAAAATAAATTAAAAATAAATATTTATAATATACAAAATAATGGTTATTTTTTTAATGGTCTCACAAATTTGAAAGTGATTTCTAACAAGAGAAAAATTCTACCTTTTCTTTGCCTATAGAAGAAACAGAAAAATTAATTTTTAATTAATTTAATTCAAACTTGTCAAAAAGTCGTTTTCTGGCTGATACGATTATATGAAGATAAAATAATCAATGATTCAGAATATTTTACGTATTTTACATTATGAAATATAATATTCTGACATTGGGGCTACTAGTGACGTAATCAGGTGTATTTGAAAGCATGGAAACTGCGACGAAAATCAAGGTTTCGTTGTATTTCGTACACACGCAGTAGAATAAAAACAAATTTGCATGGGGAATAAGAGTAGAAGAAAATGATACTTTTAGTCCTGCTGCTTCTTTCTCCAAAACAACAAATACACAGCAAGAAATTAGTACCCAAAATGCTTATTACTTCCACTTAACAAAGAAAAAAACAATTATTAGTTGATGCACAGGCGTACGATTTTTATTTTGCAAAAATTGAGCAAGCGCAGCGCAGAAACAGAAACAGTGGGGGAAAATTCGCAAATTTGAAATTAAGTCAAACGTTCCAGACACGCATTTATTTACACATTTGAGAATTCGCCTCGACAACAACAAATTTAATTAAATATTTTTTTATTGATTTTAGTATAACTGATTGCAGTTACTATATGCGTTGATAACCGCAAATTTGTCAATACAATCAAATCAAGATTGATTGCATTGCTTGCTCTGCATACATAGCTATTTGTGTCATCATAACGCAAAGTGATATGTCAATAACATTATTTGCATTTAACTAGATATTTTCCAATTCCAGTTGTATTTCAAAACGCGCGAATATAATTTCAGAAAGGAAAAAAATATATTTCAGACGGTCAAATTTTTAAAGATGAAGATAATCCGCTCCAAAAATACTTCGGATTGTGAATATTTTGTTTCACAAATCACTTTTTTCCATAATAAATAGTGCGAATGATCAATTCCACGGTAAAAAATATTATATCCATACATAAATAGTGTTGATTACAATCACTATTTTATAATTTGATGTAAATTTCAGATTATTTTATTCGTTCTTACCTTGGTAATACATCCAATAAGAACGGGATATTCTTCGTTTTGCAAAGCATCCATCGCTTTAAAAATCATAGCATACACTTCGTTTTACGAATCCTTCGTTTAACTCAACTCCAAAGAGTGATTCTTTTTTTAAGAGGTTTGTAATCTGAAATAAATTTCATGCTTTCTGAAATTACATTAACGCACTCTAAAATAGAATTGATAGTTTTCGAAATACAACTGGAAACTAATTTCAATAAAACATTTAAAACTATCATGATTTGTAATCAAATTCGCTTGAAACGCATCAAACGATATTAGAGAAATCCCAACTGCTTATGTAAATAGATATCGATTGTCTGACTCGCATATTTGTTCGTACGTTTTCACAAATCATGCTCGTCAAACTTTTCATAACTTGTTATGTAAATACCTATTAGCTATTCTTTCACTGGGATCAAAATCGTTTGAAGCGCAACAGGCGATGCAGCGCACACTTGTTCAGCGTGCGTTTTCGTCTACATTGTAATGATAGAAAGGGATCGCAATACGTACGTAAAACAAGCAGCATGCTTCGTTTTACGGTTGCCATGGTTGCGCAGCGTTGCCACCCACCAGAGCCAACTTTATAGGCTATAATTATTTATATATCGTGTGCGTAAAGAATAGACATAAAGTGACATTTTTCTACACGTTTTACGCATACGCAGTAATAATACAATATAATAAAGTAAATATATACAAGCAATACGACGCTTTTCTGGCCAAATGTAGGTAGAATTCATTAATTTCATTGCGTTTTATTCATTTTTCTATTTTTTAGTATTGGGGTTAGATCAAAGGTGAGTGTAAAAATTTAAATTAAATTAACCTTAAAATTGAATTCAGTTAAATTGTAGGTTTAATGCATGAAATGGATGTAGATGAGCAGGAGGATAAATACTTTTCAGCCACATCGCCGAAGATCGAAGAGGAGGGCCGGGAAATATTCGTTGCGACGAATTTATACCCGGACATACCAGAAAAATCACGCGAATTGTATGAAAATGCTTATAAGAAATTAATGGACTGGTGCAAAACGAAAAATTCGACTGAAATTACCGAAAACGTCATGGTCATGTATTTTAGCGAACTGTCGGAGAAGTTTAAATCCTCAACGCTGTGGTCGCAATATTCGATGCTAAAAACGATGATATTAGTTAAAAATAGTATTAATATTAGTAATTATCGAAGACTGTTGACGCTGTTGAAGAAAAAGAGCGTGAATTATGAGCCGAAAAGATCGTTGACATTGACTAGGGAACAAGTAATAAAATTCTTCAAAGAAGCTGATGATGAACGTTATCTGATGATAAAGGTGATGATTAATTGGCTAATATAAGGTGGCATAAAAATAAAAAATTGTGTTTTGGCAAAAAAATGATTGCGTTCATGATAATTCGCTAGCGTGTATTTGAACCAGCCGTGGAATTTTTGTTCATGGAGCATCAATTTGCTGCTATCGAGCTTTTCCCACTAGAATTCAGTAGCTATACGATATTTATTTTAAGGAGAATGAACTGTGGATCGAGCAAGATGGCGGAGAGTGCATGAATGAGACTAATTAAATTCTTAAAATTTGCAGGTGACAATTCTGTGAGATTCGTTCTACATTGTGCGGCTTCTTGCCGAAGAAGTTGTAGTAATGTAAGTTATTGATTCAGTAGTTCTACGATCATTAGTCCATACTTTCTTGGCGAGGGTGAACTGTGGGTTTAGCAAGGTGGCGGAAGCTGCAGGAATTGCCGGTATTATTCAACAAATCATTTATTAGTAACATTTCTTTGTCTGCTTTTGCCTAATAGAAAATTTACCAAAATCAGTAGTTTTCAAATCAACAAAAGAGCAAAAGGTACAAGTATATTTTATTAAAAAGTAATTTAGTATTTCTGTGATATTGCTTAGTGCTTTTCCTTTCTTTCAAGATTTGTTTGCATGTAACACATGTGGTGATTGCCTGTTAAAAATCAAGAGTGATCTTTAAATTTCTTTAAAACATACTATTGTCAATACCACTGAATCATTTTTCTTGTTCGATAGCAAACATTTGATGTTCCATACTCTACAATACTATTTGAAATCTTCGTTAGTGAATCGGCAAGAATAAACCCTTTCTTGTTTATCAAAATTATTCGTTATTTCCGCATCAGCCCGTAGCTTATTAATGAAATTTTAGGTTGCTCTAATATTTGGAATTCACGGTGGATGTCGACGAAAGGAATTGTACAGCCTAAAAGAAGAAGACATAAAGGAGCTTGTTGAAAACGTCTTATCAGTTACCGTACGAGGCGCACGCAGTTCCACACCACGTACATTCACCGTAATCAATGACTCAGAAGTGGACTATGTTGCCTTATATAAAAAGTATGCCGATTTACGCAAAGGCAAGTCAATTGGTCGGCAACGCTTCTTTCTGAAATACTGCAACAATCGTTGCCGGAATCAAGTGGTTGGAATCAATACATTAGGACGATTACCCTCAATAATAGCTGAATTTTTAAACTTGGACAATCCGAATATGTATACAGGGCATTGCTTTCGGCGATCGTCGCAAACGTTACTGGCTGGCGCAAATGTCGATACACCGAGCAAAAAGCGGCATACGTCATGGCAGAATATCAATGAAGCGGAGGCCTGTAGGGAATATGCAATGCGAAATAGAGAGTTTAATGTAGATGATCCGTTGGCAGGTACGGTGGTCAAGGAGTCGTCAAGTCAAAAAGATCCATTAGCAAATACAATGGAACACCCTAGTACTTCTATTCCTGCTCCTGCCTCTCCCACGCCGTCTATATCAAACATATCTTTAAATACAATGGAAGAGTGTGCTATGGAAAATCGAATCATTCATCTTCATAATTGCAGCAACATTACAATAAATATAAATAGACAATAATGCATGTGTGGGTAGAAACTACCTAAATGAGTTACTATTTTATTTCAATTTACTGATATAGTTCAATATTTATAATGTGTTTATAAAAGAGTTTGTATATAACTTGGATGCTTAAATAACTATTTATTTTTATTTAGAAATGAGAATTGTTATGACATTTTATCCACAATCCAATCCATTGGTACAATGTTTCTCGGATCGCATATACACATGTGGATGTACTTGCTTGCGCGGTGAGAAGATGGTTTGATTCTAATAACTTTCATTTTTAATGATTAATATACCAACCAATAGTGATTTACAATAGCATAGAAAAAGCAATATATAATCTTATAAGAAATAAGAGAAACGCTGAATCCATTAGATACTATCTCACTTTAGATAGAACATTAATATATATAAATCATATACATAGAGTATCAAAAAATCTAAAACCACTTTTGTAGCACGTTCTGTCTCTAATATGAAGTACTGAAACGACGTTCCGGCTGCATTACGCCGCCCCTTCCATCAATTTTTAAATTTTTTATTGGACTAGACATAGGCAACACATTATACACCCAATAAGACTAAATCCAGTTATTAACATGTATTAACAGTAACCTTACTTCCAGTTGGCATCACATATGGTATTTTTCTCATGTTTTTAAATCAAAATGGCACAATTAATGAAATGAAGTATTATTTTTAAAAATAGGTGTAAATATTTGTATATGGTTGTGTTGCCAGCCTGTTCACTTTAATGACTTTAATAACAATCAACACATTTAATAGTTATTTATATATCGTATGCGTAAAGCATAGATTTGCGTAACGTGACACTTTTCACTGAGGATACGCATGCGCATTTATATATCTACAATAAAAAGTAAATATATACAAGCTATAAAAAAAGTGTTTTGACTTATATACGTCCAATTATAAAGTGCGGGTTTACAACAAGTGGAAAAAGTAATGCAACAACATTCATTTTTACTGCCTGGATTTTTATTTAACAATAGGACGATGTATTTGACAGTTATTTATTTCTTTAACTAGAATATAGGTTAGAAAAGGTAATGTCAATAAATATCTTAATGAAAACAATTTGAAATTGGTGTAATTATAGGTTTAATGGAGACGATGCATGCAGAGGATGTTGACGAGCCGGAGGTTAAATATTTCGAAAGCATTTCGCCGCAAATCGAGGAACAGACAATATCCGATCCAGCTAGTTTATATCCAACCGTTCCGGAAAAATCAAGGGAGACGTACGAGAATAACTATAAACGCTTTATGGCATGGTGCAAAACGAACGATTCGATAGAGATATCAGAGAATTCGCTACTAATGTATTTTAATGAACTGTCTGTGAAATTTAAATCGTCAACGTTATGGTCGATATACTCAATGTTGAAGGCGATGATATTAATTAATCACAATATCAATATTAGCAACTACAAGAGATTACTTACATTTTTAAAGGATAAAAGTGTGAATTACGCACCGCAGAGATCTCTCACATTGACACGGGAACAGGTGCTAAAGTTTTTTAAAGAGGCCGATGACGATCGCTATCTAATGATAAAGGTGGTGATGCTTATCCATCTAATCGTAACCCATTTTCTATGTAATAATCTAATTTTAGGTGGCATTAATATTTGGAATATGTGGCGGATGTCGTCGCAAAGAATTATACAACCTCAAAGAAGAGGACATCAAAGAAGTTGATGGCAATATGCTTGTGATTATTGTGAACGATGCACGAACACACCAACCAAGAACATTCCCGGTGGTAAATGATACCGAAGTCGATTACATTTCGTTCTACAAGAAATATGCGAAGCTGCGCAAAGGCAAATCGATTGCGAGCGAACGATTTTTTATTAAATACACGAACAAACGGTGCTACAATCAGGTTGTCGGAATTAACACGCTAGGTAAAATACCGTACATCATCGCCGAGTATTTAAAATTAGAGAATCCTGAACTGTATACCGGTCATTGCTTTCGGCGATCGTCGAAAACTCTATTGGCTGATGCACGAGCGGATGTTATTCATAAGAAGAACAACGAAGATACTTTAGGAATTGTTGTAGAACAAACCTCTACTTCAATTTCATCGGCGCCATCATCACCTGCATCGTCGTTTGTTAGTGCACCTCACAATCCTTTAAATACATTTGCCGATAACGGACAAAATGGCTGCTTTCGGTTCAAGACGTTAGTGGCTGATGCGCGGGCATATGTGACAAATAAAGAAAAGCAAATAAAATACGCAAATGTGACTGAAGGTAGTATAGAATATTCGACGACAGGAAACGATCCGAGTAGTAATAATCAAGTGGAAAATATATATATCAAGGAGGAACCGTCCACGGCCGGTTCATCTCCATCGCGGTCGCCTTCGAATATCTCTTTAAATCAAATGAAAGAAATCAATACGGGAAGTGGAGAGATTCATCTGCACAATTGTACAAATATAACTATAAATATAAATTAGTGCAATAAAGACATTATATAGAATAAATTAAATATGAAATTAAGGAAGGCATTATTTTGAATTCCCAAAAGAAAGGATTAGAAGAAAACGCTTGGTATGTTTCACTATAACAATCATTATAAAATTATTATACATATATTTGTTAACGCGTTTCGACTATTGGGTCATTATCAGAACTAAATTAATTCGGTACGTTACAACTAAATATACAACAAATAATAAAGTTATCCTAACAGGTGCCTTGTCTGCCTTGTGATAAATCAGGTCCTGTATGTTTTTTTTTCTTAGCTTGGCAACTACAAAACAATGTTATTTTAAAAAACGTCAACAACAACACCGCTAACTATAAAAGTTAAATTGAAACAGTTTCATCCAAGCAAATTTTATTATGATATTTATTATAACTTTTTGGACCACGACGCACTGCGCAATGAAACAAACAAACAACTTTTTTTGATTTTTCCTGCTTCTATCAAAATCCGCTTATGGACTACCCGTTCAGGTATGTGTTCACTAATTTGCTAAAATATGATAATTATTAACTATAAAATCAGATTTAAAAACATCTCGACGTGGACCGGAAGTCTTTTTCTTTTTTTAATTACATGAAATGTCAGTATCTCGTCAGTATGTAAATTATTGTGTCTTGCTAAATTTTCGTCCGCTAAATTTTTTCCTGATAATGGATGGAAATTGACATTTAATGTCCCCCCATCCGAAACGTTGCAATTAGAACCTCAAAAGAAGTTAATTAGTGTTTATTTACTTTCAATTCCCAGTTAATTCATCGTGCTTCGAAATATTTATAATTATATATACAATATACAAATGTGAAATGTAATGTTGGTTGTCTATGCAACGCCATTACAGATCCCTACTTTAATCGTATCACGTGCTTGAATAACATTCTAGATGTCATCATAAGCGCAGTTTATCACGTGAAATTATAACAGAGTAATGATCAGCTGTCTGCTGGGGAGTGGTTAAGGGTTGTTTTATTAAAAATTATTAAGAAATTTTTAACAAAAAATATAGGTGAGTCTGATTTACTTAAATATTAATTGAGTGAAATTTTTCTGCGAGTGGAACACCACGCAGAACGATGAAAATCGTTTCTGTTTGATGGTAATCGATAATAAGAGGGTCAAAACGATTCCTTCACACATCCACCAAAACACTCGTAATACGAGATAGACAATACAACAAGCAAATTTGTTAAAATCATAATAAATGGAAATATAGTGTTAAATTGAGCGTTGCTGTGATTAGGGGTTGTAGGTGTCCTAATTGGATGACGATCACGAGTAGATTACCTATATAAAACCAACAGCCAAATTTAGATAACTCATTGGTAAATGGTTAGTGTATTGAGTAGTTAGTGTTGTAACAATCAAATTGTAAGTCATATGATCTAGGAGTGGGTCATAAAAATAATTACACATATCGATTATTTATTACACATTCATTGCAATAATGTTTATTTGTAGGTAGTAAAGATGTCCGAATATTGGTTAATATCAGCACCGGGTGATAAAACCTGCCAGGAGACGTGGGAGTCGATGAACAACCTTACGAGTAAGCAGAACAATCTCTGCGTCAATTACAAATTCCAAATACCTGATTTGAAGGTATGTAGTAAATAATAGATAGACCACATGTTTAGATGTCGTGTGGAAAAGTGAATTGTGATTTTTCTTATCACATTTGACTTTCTAGGTTGGCACTTTAGATCAGCTCGTCGGGCTGAGCGACGATCTAGGCAAGCTGGATGGATTCGTCGAGCAAATAACGCGTAAAGTCGCCTCCTACCTTGGCGAAGTGCTTGAAGACCAGAAGGATAAGCTGCAGGAGAATCTGCTAGCGAATAATAGTGAGTGATGATTCTAAAATAAATAAATAATTGAAAACAATTGATCGTAATTCAAGAGCGTGCTGAGGCAACGAAACGAAGTCTGGTGGGAGGAGGAAGAGGAGATAATAATAATAGTGTCGATAGTAATATTGATGAGGTGATCGATAATCAATTCGCATTAATTTATAATATTAATAATAATGATGCAAACAATAATAGTAATAAGAAGAAACGTAAATTAAGTGGAATGGAGCGTTTAGGGTTAGGTCAGTCAGTGCACAGCCAACTCTTGTCTTGTGCAACTGTTGTCCATTTACACCCACTACCCCCTCTCACCAGGCTTCTGTTAGTTGCGTGACGTTTTTTATACAGCTATCTAGCACTATTCTATATATACATACAACATATTAATGTCTTAATTAAGTAATTAATTAATTAATTAGTGTATCAATCAATTTTTCCGCTGTTGATTATTGTGTTGTTGACACACACCGCAATCATCATGCTTCATATATTCACTAAATATATATATATTCATATTGATTCATATAGATAATCATGGCGGAAATTTGAATAGCCGTGTAGTGTAGGTGTATGTAGGTACAAGAAAAAGTATATAATGCATATAAAATGTACTTGTAGGTGATTTATCCAGCTACATTACTCGCTTCCAATGGGACATCGCCAAATATCCGATCAAGCAAAGTCTGCGCAACATCGCCGACATTATCAGCAAACAGGTTGGCCAGATTGATGCCGATTTGAAGACGAAAAGTACGGCCTACAATAATCTGAAAGGCAACTTACAAAGTTTAGAGAAGAAACAAACGTAATTATTATTATTTTGATGTTTGATTTTATTACCGTAGCCACCACCACTACCATCACAAGAGTTGATTTCATCAAGCACACACAATTCATTAACTCGCAAAAGAAAACTCTCATCCATTTTATCAACGCCTGCCCCGTTTTTCTCTAATTGTGTATGTGAATGTGACGTCATTAACAAGAAACTTTGTTTTTCCAGTGGCAGCTTGTTAACGCGCAATTTAGCCGACTTGGTGAAGAAAGAACATTTTATTTTGGATTCGGAGTATTTGACCACATTGTTGGTCATCGTTCCAAAGTAAGTACAACAATACATAAATATGCAATTATATATTTGAATATGACATTTAATTATTTTTTATATCATTTTGTATAGAACAAACATTAACGATTGGCATGCGAATTACGAAAAGCTCACCGATATGATCGTACCGCGCTCGACGCAAATGATCACCACCGACGCCGAGTATGCGCTCTTCACCGTATCGTTATTCAAGAAGGTCGTCGACGAGTTCAAGCTGCACTCGCGCGAGAAAAAATTCGTCGTACGTGATTTCACCTACAACGAGGAGGAGCTGGCAGCCGGCAAGAACGAAATCACAAAATTGGTCACGGATAAGAAGAAGCAATTTGTAATTAAACATTACACAATATTCAGTTTAATTTCATATGCGCTGATTGATGGCGTGTTATAGGGTCCGCTTGTACGATGGCTGAAGGTGAACTTCAGCGAGTGTTTCTGCGCATGGATTCACGTGAAAGCGTTACGTGTGTTCGTTGAATCTGTACTTAGATACGGTTTGCCGGTAAACTTTCAGGCGATCTTGATACAGCCGAACAAGAAGACGATGAAGCGATTACGCGATGTGCTGAATCAATTGTATGGGCATTTGGATAGCAGCGCATTGCAAGGCGGTGGAAACGTTGATGTACGTAATTATAACAAATTGCCGGATTTAGACCTAACCAAAATAAGCTCTTTTTCTTTATATCCCATATATTATAAAAGTTTGCAAATGGTCATTATCTAATAGATTTAAACAGAAAAACTATTCACAATCCGCTTGTAATATATCTATTGCTATATGTAAATTCAAAAAACGCGAAATTTTTATTTTCGGTAAATTATAACATCTATAATTACACCCTGACTGTACGGACAAAGGTGTCAAAAAAAAGGTAAATTGATCTCTTATGGGCCTATCCCTTTGGGTAATTTGCTCGGAGACGTTTTTTCAACCTTGAGGAGGGTATAAAGCCCAAGAACGGGTATTTGTATATGATAGAAAATTCATGATTCTTTCCGTCGATTGCGCAGCAATGCGCGCGCCGGTTTATTTAGTAGCCTGCGCGCGCATTCGTGTACTCTATGCATTATTGCATTTATGCATAAAATTTGTGCAATGGACTCATTTGCACATCTGCACTTAATATTACAATTCATTGCTATATAATATACGATTGTGATTTAACAGTAAATCAGTTCCTAATGCAAATGTTTAAAATCTAACTGGTTAAGAGCAAAGATTCTTCGAAAAATGATCTTACTTTCAACCATATACTTAATCTACTATTTACTATTATTATACACATTGATGGTGGCCACATTGATTGAACATATATGTATTTAATAATATTTATCATTCCTTCGCTATGAAACCGACAATGCTTTTACTAATTTTGACTGAAGAATATTGATCAGTTGAAATATCATGTCACCCTGTATTTTTAGTAACCTACAAGTGTTTGAGCTTAAGTAATCTAAATCCGGCCCTGTACCGAATACATATTAACGAATAATTAATTTGATTTCAGGCTGTAGACATTCCCGGTTTAGGTTTCGGCCAATCTGAATATTATCCATACGTATATTATAAGATAAATGTTGATATGATAGATTCAAAGGTCTAAAAACAACCACATAATAATCGTATTAATAATCATTTAAGTTCTTTACTCTTTATTTTTTGTTCGATGTTAAGCACAAAAACCACTTTTTAGTTCAACTATTAGATTTTATTTCGTTGATTATATCAAATGAAAAAATGAAAAAAAAAATGAGGTACAATAACATAAAGATAATAAGAAGTTGCAGTATTTGAAAATATCCCAAATAAATAAAAACCGTGCATTGTAAATAAACATGTAATTTATGTCTGTACATAAATGAATGAAAAAATGTTGTTGAAAAATTTTAAGTAATTGTTTATCAAAAATGAGAGTTTATTATGAAAATATTCCATTGTAATATAGATTTTTTCGATGCGTAGAATTAATTATTTTAAAAATCTAAACAATGTTATTATTATTATATTTGGTGTGATTAAATGAAATGTAGATGATGTTACGAATACGCTTTATTTATTTAAAATGTGTTCAAGTAAAATAATCGGTGAAGATCAGATTGCTTAAAAATACAATAAATAATATAATAATTGTTTAAACGTTGTTCTCCTATTTCTCCTGGCTTCTGCCTGTATTAATTACTAGCAGCCATCTTCATTGTAATAGCGATATCATGAAAAGCTTCATTGTGGTATTTGAACTACCAACTGTCACAAAAGTTGCATAACCGCGATGACATTAATAATTCAATTTGTAAATAGAATTATTAATTAAAATGAGAGGAAAATGTAGAAAACCAGATCTACGTATATGAAATTCTTTTACAATATTTTTAATAATTTATTGGTGAAGGAAATCGGTTTTGGGCACAGCATATCCAACCTAAATCAGTGACAGCTGTTTTGTGTGGTAACTGGAACGTTAAAAATGGTGGATGTTTATCATTAAATCATTTCCATCTGATTATCGTAATGTCTACAACTCATTAACCTGTACATGTGAAAACAATAATTAATTATTGATAGAGAAGTATAGAACATATGATGCATTTTCTAATATAGACGGTAAAACAAAGCGTAGAAATTAACACTTTTTCTGTTGTGTTGTGTAAAAATGTGCGATGCTTGCGCTGATTTTCTACAATTACTACTTTCATGTAAGTAAATCGTATAAAAACATCAATCAAATCGATGAGTTTTGAATTTATCATTGATCAAATAACAAGCGGATCATGCTGATTGTTTAAAACACGTAATACACATAACCTATAATTAATTTTTTTGTTTCGCATTTCAGATGAGACAAAAGTTTTGAGAGATTCCAACGAACTACCAGGATTAAGTAAGCAAGATATTGGTGTTATATTACTATACGTTCAAACATGGCCCTCCAGGTAATTAATTTTGGATTTGTTTTTTTTTGTGGCGACAAATGGTGTATTGTGCCTTGGGTTTATTATTATTACAGGCAATGCATGTGCTGTTATCGCGATCCGAAGAATTTAGAAAAGTTTAGCGTTATCACTCAAGGTATCATATGTCTATCCGTCTGCCAGTTAAAGGCGCTGAGTGAGAGCGGTGGCGGCAGCAACGATGAGGAGAGCGACGACAATAAAGACAAAGCACCACCGTTGGAGGATGACGAAGCCAGCGAGAGTGATGCGTTGAACATCATCCAGGAGCGCGACAAGCTACTAATACTCGTTTCCAAGATATTCCTATTAAATTTCCCTCTGTATGTTGCATTCAAACATACCATCCAAGCAAAATTGGATGATTTGACACAGCAGGAGATCCAATCGTTGAATATATTCTGCGATCTGCATGATTCGGAGATTCCAATTTTCTTACTACGCAATGTGAGCTTATTCTGCCGATCGGGCGGTTTACACGCCATGACTTCATGCTTCACCCAATTGAGTCCTGAAGCGCTGCCTGTTTCCACAGCACACGCCATGATATCAATTGGTAAATAATAATGCCATATTCATTTACACAAACATTAATTCATTCTCTTAATATTTTCAAGTGTGCAATTTAAAGTTGTGGATGAATTTTAAAAGTATGGTAGCGCTACTCGTCCCATTGCGATCGTGTGTGCTGAGATACATGTGCAAACTCTCCGATCAAGACTTGCGTACACCAACGATTAAGAGTATGGCAGGTAATATAATAAAAAACAAATTGAGTTTATTCATACATCATATACATAGGGATAGATAATACATTAACAACATTGTATAAAATGTTGTAGTAGCACTACGCAGATTTGTCTGCTTCTATATTTTTATTTTACTATTTATAATTTAATTCTAATTATATGTGGTATATTTTTGGTTAGGTTTACATAAATTATAACATTAATACACATTAAAAAAGCGTGCAGAGTGTTGATATTCGCAAAAGTATTCTATAATTTCGCCATTTTTGATTGATGTGAAATGTCATCATGACATTTTTAGGTTAAAGTACATTTTAACAACAAATTTTCATAGTTTAATTATAGTTTTTTATTAAATTTACTTAAAGATGAAGATCTATTGAACGAAAATAAATTGAATTATTTTAATCAAGAAGCATTTTACACCTTCCCCAAACTGACGACGAAATTAATGAAAATTCATCATCACAACATCATAGGGTGTTGTAAACTGGTTGCAGCCGCATGAATATTTATTCGATTTATTTATATGTTTTAGATTTTATGTGGAATACGATTAAAGATCCATTAGATACACCGATGGCGTTCGATCTGGACGGTCTCGATCTGGCATTCAAGTACTTCACCTCGAGCACGCTAACGATGCGGCTCGCCGGTATCACGCAAATTAATAATCAAATTGGCGTGCTGGCGGAACTGTGCGTGGGTGAGGCGTTGCCCGAGGCGGAATCGGCGCCACGGCACATGGCTGATTGGCTCATCAACAACAGCATCATTTCGCACATCTTTGGACCTAATCTACATGTCGAAGTGATTAAACAAAGCCATATTATTTTGAATTTCCTGGCGATGGAGGGACGCATCACCTGCGAGCACATGGATATCATATGGGCGGCCGCTCAACTCAAACATTGCGCGAAACCAGTACACGATCTACTGCCTGGATTAGTCAAGCATTTAAGCGCACCACCCGCCCTACACCTATATAGCTTACTCGTGAAGTTAGAACCGAAAGATCACACCGAACAAACTCTCTATCTAGCGTCGGCGTTAATAAAGTTTATATGGACGCGCGGCGGTGCGGCAGCCGGAGCGACAGCTACAGAAACCGGCCTGATTGGCCTAGCCGCATCTGCTGCAAGTATCGCACTGCATAAATGTCCTGCCAGCTCATCGGAAAATAGTGTCAGTATTGATGCGAGCAATAGCGAAGAAGAACATCGCGATTTTAGTGTACATTCGGAGAGTCACAAGTCGGAAAGCGAGATTGAGGGTGTGGAGATTGATGAAGATATAGCGGTTGATAGTAGTGAAGGACCGACGCCATGTAAGATACCGCGCAAGCAGAGCGGTTGTCAGGTGCAAGAACTAACGAGCAGCGAGAATGATGAGCATAAAGAGCATCATCAAACCCCGAAGATAATAAAAACAATGCGCATTAAAGCGAAGGAAAAACGACAAATGTAAGTGCTTTTCTTTTAAATCCTTTTTTAAATAAATTAATATGCATTATGTATGTGTTTCAACAGTTCGGGGCGGAAAAAATCGTTAGACAGCGCAAATGAGCAGGAAGGTTTGGAACCGATTGCGTCAAGCAGCTCCCAGGATGAGGATGTCGATAACGCACAACAATCGGTTTTGTGTCGCAAGCGACGAAAGCTGCTACGAAAATCACGTGTCAAAAAACTGCTTAGAGGTAATTTAAAGGATTAAATTTATTTAATTAAGTTATGATGAAACCATTTTCTATTTATGATACAGAAAAACGCAATCGTACGAATATCACCGAAATCGATGTGCTCAGCGAGGCTGACAGCGATCAAGAGATTAAACGGGCGGCTCTAAAAGAGGCAGCCAATTTAATGCTGCCGGCACAGGTTGATAACATGGTTGAAAGGTATATTATTGTAAATTAGCATTGTTTGAATAATGATAATAATGACGTATTGTGTTATTTTTCCATTAGCGGTTTGAAACAGGCCGTCTACTTGGAGGAGAGTTCGTCGTGTAGTGAATTGGGTAAAGAGGCGAGTGGTTTGGAGGTGCATGATAACTCCACATTTTTATCTATACATCATCAAAGAGCTACTAGTCATATGTTGGAATTGTTGAGCGGTGATGAGGCGGAAGTGGAAGGCGATGCGGATGGCAGCTATTCGTCACGAATGAGCAATAAATCCGAAAAGAACATGGCTGATTTCGATGGGGAGGATTCGGTGTGTGAAGAGGAACTCGCACAGCTAGCCGAACACGTAATGAATAACATTTTCAATTTCACAGTAGTTTCGCTCGAACTTCAACCTGGGTTTCTTTTGAACCTAAATATTCAATTTTTATTTCATAAAAAACTTCAAATTTTAACCCTGCTTTCGTTAAGCTGGATTTTTTTGTTTTTGCTCTTTTATTTTGCCTCTGTTGAATTACGCTAAATGAAATTACAAAATTATGCATAAAAAATGAGATTACTATAAAAACAGGCCGTTTCATCAAGAAGATCATGAGTTCAATAGGATTTCTCAAAGTCTAAAAGATTAAAACCCTCTGTAAATGCAGAACATTGCCCATCACTTTGTCGGTTCTTCTTAACATCTGAAACATTATTGCCACGTCGTCAAACGTGTTAGCATTCAATAGCAGGTGTGAATTGTTTGTGACCTGTCCATTGCTTACTTCCAAATTAATCGCATTTCTCTTAATTATCATAAAATAAATAAACGTACAAGGGTGGTCTGAAAAGTTTGTAGCTTTTTAACATTTCGTTTTTGTGGTTATTGCAATTTTTCGTTATTTCGCCCTATTTTGATTAATTTTGTCGTTTTATTTTAATTTTTTTGAAGCGAAGTGACGAATTACAAAGATGTAGAAAAGACTTTTCAGACAACCCTCGTATATACAAAACTAGTATCAAATTACCATAGACATATAGATGAATTCACGTTTGACACATACCTTAACTATTTTGGAGCTGTGAAGCTATGTGAAGGCATTTTGAGAAGTGCGCAGTTGCAAAACAACTCGCAACGAAAGTTCGAACGAAGCTATTTAGTTAGAATCAAACCTAAACAGATGGGGATTTTTATTTAGGTAGCATTCCGTTACATGTATAATTATGCATGTGACGGAATCTACCTTGGGGGTGTTTTAGAACGTCGATTACATATCCACTTAGTTGTTAATATCTCTGAAATTTTTTTCGAAGGCGCAAATGAATTTGCACGCGTTGGCGAACCAATCATCCCCCGAAAAATCGCCCGTTCGCCTCGATCCGCGCCTATCCGCCTGCTTTAAGATCGAAAACGTGTGCCAGCCCGGCAACACGTTACTCTGGGACTTGCTACAAGATAACAAAATTGGCCAGCTCGGCGAAGGCCTAGCGTTGGAGGCGGAGAAAACGCTATGCAATCTGTTGTGTTACAACACCGATCGTCTGATTCGTATGAAATTCATTGAGGGTTGTTTACATAACTTAGCAAACAATTTGTAAGTCGATAAAATTGTTGTGTCTTCTAGATGGGGGTTCATTTCTGATTATTGTTGCGTTGTTGTTATAGATCTGTGATAGTATCATTACGCTTACTCCCAAAGCTACTAACATCATTCCAACAATTTCGCAACCTAGACATGCACCATGTTACGCATTGGGCGGAACGTCAACATCACATGATGGCGCATTTCTTCAACAACTTGAAAACGTACACGCAGGATCGCGACAAGGCGCTCAATTTGTATTCGCATCAGATGGAAGTGCAAGTGCGTTTGCATTTTCTCTCTGCTGTTTTTTCACCACTCGTCTCACCCAGCAACTTCAAGTAATTTCACAAATTTAACGTCATATTGCTTTATATTTTAATCATAAATCTATCTTTATTCATGTTAGGTTAAGTATTGAGCAGTTGGATATCTTGTGGGAATGTTTAGCGCACGATGGTGAATGCGCAGATGAGTTGTTCAGCTGGTTGCTATCACAGGCGAAGAGTACCGAATTGCATGCTCTCGGCATTGAAGCGTTGAAACGATTGTACCTGGTGCATTTGCCTAGTCTATCACCGGAAACATTTAGCATGACATGCCTGAGTTTATTCCAACAGCTGTGCAATTTAGCGCGCATCGCGACTGCAAATATGGATAGCAGCAGCAGTCAAGATGGATATATATTAGGAATGGATCATATGTGGAAGATTGCATTACGAGCTAATAATACAGGTAGAAATAATTTTATTTACACATTTTTTTAATGATTTTATTAATTTAGTGGATATTACGTTAGATGTGAGTATGGCAGCGATACAATACCTGAACGGCTACTATATGGGCCAGAATCTTCAACACGAAGGCCAGTTTGTGTCCCAATGCATGAGTCATCTGGCGGCAGCTACGGAGGATTTAATTAAAGCTGGTAAAATCGGATCCGAGGAGGAGGCGCCACTGCTATGCATCCAACGTGCGTTACTCCTACTCAAAACGCACATGGAAACATTCAGACGAAGGTAAAATTATTTATTTACAATCGAAATTAAAAATAGAGGAAATTTGAAACGATTAGTTCACTTATCTAAAATATAAAATATCAAAACAACATTTCTGCAACCGCTCCTATTTTTACTGTTGTTTAAACCAGTGGTGCTCAATCTATGGGCCGTGACTCGAACTTGTGTTGCAAAGCATATTTCCTGGGTTGCATAAATTCGAAGCAAAAATAGAATAATACTATCAAATATCATTTCCACTAACAGCATTGGAGTTCAATTGGGTCGTGACTTGAATATATTTCTCAAAAATTGATCGCGCCTTATGATAATTAAGAACCACTGGTTTAAACCAAAGGACAACTTTCCGAGTATTGCCAAATATGCCACAAGACAGGCAAAAGCCAACTGTTTGGGGTCCGCAAATCGTTCTAATGAAACGCTATTGCTAATAAGCCGACCCTCAAAGCTCAATATGCAATAAATTTCTTCGTATAAATTCTAGAATTCCTAAAAATGTCCATAATAGTAAAACATCGCTACAAAATCAGTAAAATTTTGATCCAAATATACAAAACTATTATTTCAGAGGAATATGGCATCATTTAAATTGGATCATTAAAATTGTTAATTAATTTTGACAGTCTAAAGTAAAATTTATAAATGGGATCTTAAATATTACTTTGCCCAGGTCTAAAATAGATCCTTGTTTCGACCATTTAAATACATTTTTTGTGTATTTATGTTAGATATGCGTATCATTTGCGTCGCTGGGCGTTGGAAGGCAAAGGTATCGGCAGTCATGCAGCCGCCCTCGGCGATCGTTCATCCTCCACGCTGATTCGCTTGATTGTGCAACCGGCTGGCATGACGGAACGCTGCATTCTCGATCTGTTGAGCTCCGACTACGTGGCCGATCTGCGCGCCGAGATCGCCAAGTGGTGGGAGGATTTGATACATACAAAGAATGTCGAATCGGATTTGGCGAATACGCCGACGACGAGCACTGCGACCACCAGCAGTTTGAGCGAGAATCCGATAAGGATCATCACGCAGGGTCAGGAATTGAACACTGATTGCGATGAGAAGACGCTCGTTGAGATGAATTTTAAGGATAATCAAATGGTGTATATATCGCTTGGTGTATCGCGCAATATAAAGAAGCGCGAATGTATGGACTCGCCATCGTTGCAACCGTCACCCCCTCGCGAATCGATTCCAACGCTTTTATTACTCAGGCCTAAGTATTTCGAGCAATTATTCAGCTTGATGCATATATTGAGTTCGATGAAGACACCAGTCAAGGGTGGCGTACGTATTAATCGTGCGAATTTATTCGAATTATTATAATTAATTGAATGATTGAATTTTTAGAATAAAATTCCACATACCAAAGCTCAAGTATTAAGTCGTCGCGTATGGGATATTTTAAGCTTATTACCAACGAATCCAACACTGTTGAGGGGTTTCCAAAAACTCGATATTCCATTGGCTGATCTATTGGATCCATCAAGCGCCCAAAAATTAATGTACTCATTGTATATTGTTGAATCTCTTAGTGTTAAAACAACAAATACAAATGGTCAAAATGGCGGCGCTGGTGGTAATGGTTGCGGCGCAACTACATCAAAAGCAACTTCGGATCAAATACTCGAGCCGTGGAATCGGTTTTTTATACAGCAAGGCGGTTTGCGACACTTATTTGATATCTTCATGTCAGGTTAGTCACAGTTTTATTATTACTTTTTGTTAGAACCATGACCAAGACCCGTGGTGTCTACGAAGTGTGCATGGCACGCAGGATTATACGTGTTAATCACCGGTTGTGTAGGCGCGGAAAACCCAAAAAGAGTTTTTATTAAAGAAAAATACCGTATATCGAATTTAAATTCTTGTTGCAATATGCTTAACATCTTGCTTCTAATTTTTAAACTACCATCTTCACGCTTTCTAGTTTTTTTGTGTGCATCAGTTGCATTGCTAAAATGCGTTTGAAATCATTCGGCTTAAAAACGTGTAACTAAAGACACACTTAATGATTTATAGGTGTTTTGCAACGTTCTGGGGGAGATGGTAGCGAATGGCAGCAAGACTGCCTCGCATCCCTCCTAAAACTCCTTTGCCAGCTCGGTGTTGAATCATCCAATGCACCTGAAGCGATCCACCACACTCGGCGCAGCGAAAAAATTATTATACCGGCACTAAACGACACAATGCTTGCCATGCTCGATGTAAAAACAGCGATGCCACAGCTAACTAGCATCTTGGAGGAGGCGTCTCTACCGCGCGATCCCAACCACTACAAAACGGGCTTTTGGGGACGTGCGCAGGTCGTCCACTACGCTATGGCATTGCTGGTATCATGGCTGCATTGTCGTGAGGAGGCGCGTGATGCTTTATTCCATACGCCGAATTTTTCAAGCTGGTTACAGCGTTTGGTGTTGGAAGATCCTGAGCCATCGGTGCGGCGCGAGGTATGTTCCGCGTTGTATCGCTTGTGCTTAGGCACGGTGTCAAGTAGTCTAAGTGGGGGAGGTGATACATCAGACAACAACGGACTGACTGCGCCAATGCTGGCACAGTTGTTGACATACATGGATAAGGCAGAAGAGATGCGACCGCAAAAGTTTGAGGTAATCCAGGCGCCGGAAGACGGTAAGGAGCCGTATGGTCCAGCTTGCAGGGACTATTTTTGGTTGGTGTCGCGCCTGGTTGATAGCTTACCACAAGATTTAGTTAAAGGTATAACTTGGCATTGATGGATTCAATATTTTATGTTGTTTATGTGATTGAATTACAGAAAGCTTAGAAGATCCTCAAAGTTGTGTGATTGACATTAACGGTCTAACTGAAAAAATCGCTCAATCTGTTCTAAATCGTGATTATTTAGAAACTCGCCTACGCACAGTCGACGACGATGGATTGGTCGGATTATTAAATCTCTTAACAAATTTAATAAAACACAAGCCGCCGTTCCAAACCTGTAAGCAAGGCCAAGATCTGCTAAACGAAGTAAGTGATATAATTTTTCATTTTTCATTTAAATAATGTCTGATAACTTTTTTGTTGCTTGAGGACTTCAGTCGCTAAATGCTAATAATTCAAATTTTGTATATTTGGTAGTAAATCTATAATTTGGTCAAAAAATATTGCTCGACAGTTTTTTTATTCGTCGAAAGGTACAAATTCCAACTTTTTATCGCAAATCTCCACGTGTCATTCTAATTTTGATATTTGTGCAACACATTTCTTGTTTGGCGATTTTTGTAACGCCGATAATATCTAATGAATGATTTAATCGTCAGGTTTTTGAATTCCTCTTTGCACTGCCCAATCCAAAACTACGTCACGTACCAAAGTGCAAATCGGCACGTTCACGTGCCGCCGCCTTCGATCTGTTGGTGGATTTAGTGAAGGGCGCGCCGGAAAATTACGATATACTCCATCAAAAGCTACTGAAACAGCACCAACCCGGCCCGAATTCACCCTATCCGTGGGATTATTGGCCGCACGAGGACGGTCGAAGCGAGTGCGGCTACGTTGGCTTGACAAACTTGGGCGCTACCTGCTATATGGCATCGTGCATGCAACATTTATATATGATGCCGCAAGCGCGCGCTTCAATATTGGCCGCCGATACGCTACACTCGAAGCACGAATCGACATTGCGCGAATTACAGAGAATGTTTGCGTACCTTCTAGTAAATTAACTTAATTTCTTCTATAAAATATTTCAATTTAAAATGTTGTTGCTTTATAGGAAAGTGAACGTAAGGCGTATAATCCGCGTAGTTTTTGCAAAGTTTATACAATGGATCACCAGCCATTGAATACAGCTGAGCAAAAGGATATGGCTGAATTTTTTATCGATTTAGTTAGCAAATTGGAGGAAATGACACCGGCACTAAAAACAGTCGTTAAGAATCTGTTTTGTGGCGTATTGAGCAATAATGTTGTCTCATTAGTAAGTTAGCTAAATCAAAAAATTCGAACAAATATCAAAAAATCAATTTACATAAAATTGCAGGATTGCGAGCATGTCAGTCGTACCTTGGAAGAGTTCTATACGGTGCGTTGTCAAGTTGCTGATATGCGTAATCTATACGATTCATTAGATGAAGTTACCGTCAAAGATACGCTCGAAGGTGATAACATGTATACGTGTTCGCAATGTGGGAAGAAGGTTAGAGCGGAAAAAAGGTAATGAATTGCACTAGATTGATGATTGTAGGTTTGTAATAATCAATTATTCTACTGTATAGGGCCTGTTTCAAAAAACTGCCACACATTCTCTGCTTCAATACAATGCGCTACACATTCAATATGTTAACTATGCTTAAGGAAAAGGTAAATACACATTTTTCATTTCCGTTAAGACTGAATATGGGCGGCTACGTCGAGAAACAACTTATGCCACAAAGCTATCAAGGTAAATATTCAATTACAAACAATAATCAATTAATATTGTTTACTTTTGATTTGATACTTGGAAATCAATGCATGTAGCATGTCAAATTAAAATAAATAAATGCATGTGTTATAGAAGACCGCAGTAAATGCGATCCGGAACAAGAACAATACGAATATGACTTAATTGGAGTGACAGTACATACCGGTACGGCAGACGGCGGGCATTATTACAGTTTCATCAAAGATCGGACGGCCGGCCAGCGTGATAAATGGTTTCTATTCAACGATGCCGAGGTGAAACCATTTGATCCGAATCAAATTGCTGCCGAATGCTTTGGCGGTGAAATGACTGTACGCTATTTCAAAAATACAACAACATCAAATACAATTTTAATGATTTCAGAGTAAGACGTATGATAGCGTAACGGACAAATTCATGGATTTCAGCTTTGAGAAAACGAACAGCGCTTATATGCTGTTTTACGAACGATGCGCTGTAAACACAGAGTATCCATCAACTACGCTCGATATTAGCAATAATCTGCAGGCGCCATGCTCGCCTACACAAGCGACCACATTCGAATTGAGCAAGGAATTGGAGGATTGGATTTGGCAGGATAATATGCATTTCATTCAGGATAAAAACATCTTTGAGCATACGTATTTCAAGTACGCGTTCATCGAATTCACAATCACTCAACAATTGTTTTAATAAATTTCCATTATTTACAGCTTTATGTGGCAGATTTGCGGCTACATTCCGCAAACGATAATGCCAATACGCGCCGACATAACGCAACGCGCCGCACAACTATCCACCTCATTCTTCATCGAAACGTTTATCCATGCGAAGGAAAAGCCGACGATGGTGCAATGGGTTGAGCTGGTTACGAAGCAGTTCAACGCTTGTCAGGAGGCGTGCATATGGTTTTTGGAGCATATGGCGAACGATACGTGGTGGCCGGTGCAGGTGTTGCTCAAGTGTCCAAATCAAATGGTGCGACAGATGTTTCAAAGATTGTGTATACATGTTATTCAGAGATTAAAGTAAGTAAAACATTTATCGAATTTTGTTGGCAACAAGTGAATGAAAAACTACTTGCAAAAATGGTCTAGAAAACTACTATTTTCTAGGGTCATTTTTCATTCTCTTGCGTTAGCGGTACTTTGATGCGTGAAAATTTGTGTCTCGTAGTCGTGTTGATAAGATTAGTGTGTAAAATATGTGCACTCAGATAAAAAAGTTAAATTCAAACATTCTCCCGAAATGCCTTTTGAATGTTGGACATAATATACATTCGATGCATCGTATGACATATTTGTATAACTGGCAAATCATGTTTCTACATTCATCAATCACGAATATTCGTTCCTATGACATATCGTGTGAAAGATTGATTAATTAAAAATGCACAGATTTTTTACCTTGTTCAGACACGGAGCACACATATATGATTTGGAAAGACTTATGCTAGGTTTGAAGGCAACCTACATGACGATTATCGAATCTGTAGGCAAGGAAACCACCACCAAAGTATCAATAGTTGCCTAATAGTAAAATAGTATTGCAAAATTGAAAAGTATTTACAGAATAAATTATATACACATACATGGCAGTTCCATACATTGTTTTTAGTTGCCTACAAATTCGATCGCATGTATGTTTGAAAAAATTAGACGCGACACATAAACATAAGACCAAAATAGAAAATGCTTAAATGCGAGTTCGGGCGAATACTACTAATACGACTTGATATATTTTACAGACAAAGTCATTCAAGTTTATATTTAGTTGTGGATGATGAAGAGATTGACTGTGATAATAAAAACGATTCGAATGATGGTGATAACGAATTTGTAAATGTTGATCCAGCGAAAATAGGGAACGCATCATGCGTTACAAAATTTGTAAAAACTTTACTCTCTTTAGTAAGTATTTATTTATTGGATATCGATACAAGTGAAGTGTATAACAAACATTCACATACTGATTCTGATTTATTTCAGATGGAACATGGTGCTAAAGCTCATTTAAAACATTTGACTGAATATTTTGGTTTTCTCTATGAATTTAGTCGTATGGGCGAGGATGAATCAAAATTTTTATTAACAATTGGTGCGATCCACACAATGATCGATTTCTATTTAGGCCATAAGGTGCACGAATTTGTTGATGTTAGCGAGGGCGAGGAGGAGGAAGAGGTGGTTGCACTACCAATGGACAAATATAAGCCGGCGTCGTTAGACAAAATGATTACGCTGATTGCGTCATTAGTTGAGAAGAGTAGGGACACCGATTTAAGACTGAAACTCAGTATTAAGGACTATAATGCGGTTGCTGGTGGCAAAGTATGCACTTTACATTCACTCCATTCGAGTCACTAATTAGAACTAATAATTGAATCAAATTATAGGGATTTCCATTTTTATACCAACAGATCAAAGACAATATTAACCTGCAACAGACAAGAAATCTTATTCACTCGTTATGCCGAGGCAACGAACGTTTGGCGATTTCAATTATCGGAATGCTTTCACAGGCAATTACTCGCAATTCCGATGTATGTATAAAACAACATTTCATTAATTAAATAATATCCTCATTTATTTTGCTCTGCACTGCAGTCTTGCCAGCCGTTCTTCAAACTACTCACACTGCTCACCGAAGGCGGTGGAAATCAATCAGCTGGCCCGTCTGGTCTACCCTGTTTCACGCAACTGGTATTACAGAAAGTGTGGGAAGCCGCCGAATGCTGTCCGTACTCAGCACTCGATTGGCTCGCGTTGCAGGTGACGCGCAGCCGATTGGTGCATCAATGGGTGCTCACCTCGTTGGAATCGTGGATGGAACACTTTTTACTAGCACATGTCAATCAACGTGTTAGAAATGGTATTGTTTCTTACACATGTTCGGACGATTTGTTATTACTTAAATGTTGCTATTTTTAGCTGCCGCCTTCTTGTTGGTATCGCTGGTACCAAGTCCACAATTCAGGCAGGGATTCAGAGCGGCGCATCGGATGGGCCGCGAACCGCAACTCTCACCGGAAGCGCTAAGTATACTGCATCAAATTTACACCGCATTGCTGCGATTACTCGTACCCGCTAAACATTACACCGATATGCAACAGCATGGTACGATGAAATTATCCACATACTTTGCGTTATTGGCGTACTGTTGCATTTCCAGAACTGAAAAGCTTATGGTAATTGATACATGATTAATTGATTGTCGCGTTTTAGCAACAGTTGTTTAATTTCATTTCATTTATTTTAGTTTGGTCAATTCTTCCTGCATTTATGGCATTTATTCCATCCAAAATTATCGGAACCGTCCATTCCCGCGCATCACAATAAACAGTCGCTGTTATCATTTTGGAATCATGTGTGCACTGATTGTCCCGAAAACGTGCAGTTGATGTTGCAAAATGCCCACGTCACCAAAAACATTGCATTTAACTACATCCTGTAAGTATTCTTAACTGTGTGTTATCAATATCTTTTGCGGAAAACATTTCAAAACAGCGACATTTAACTAAACAATATCGGTTATTTCTAGTGCGGATCATGACGATCAAGACATTGTCGTATACAATCGTGCCATGCTACCAGCCTACTATGGCCTGCTGCGAATGATGTGCCAACAATCGCGCGTTTTCACTCGCCAACTCGCCCAACATCAAAATCTACAATGGGCGTTTAAGAATATTACACCGCATCCGTCATCATACCCGACGGTACGTACTCAACATAATAAGATATTAACAATATCATCATCATATTTATACAAATGAAATTTATTAACAGGCGGTCGAAGAATTGTTTAAGTTAATGCAATTGATGGTGATGAAGGAGCAGGACTGTAGCGAAGCCGAGCAACGAGAGATATGCAGTTTTCGGCGCACCACTTTAACAACATACCTACAAGTAAATACTAGATAAAAATACATAATTATTTATACATGAGATCATTATTATTTTGAATTTAAAGTGTTTGGATGGTAGAACCAGTTGGACAACGCTCATTTCAGCATTTCGAATACTGGTCGAGACCAACGACGATAAGCTTTACGTAGTGTACAACAGCGGTTTGCAAATCGTCTTCGAGTCTTTTCAAAATTTGCATGTAATGTTGCATGAAGCTACCGCCTGTCACATCTCCGGGGAATTATTGGAAGTGTTGGCGATTATGATGGAGCTAGTGCGTTGCGTACGCTTATATAGGGATACCAAAGATGCGCGTGGTATATTGTTGGCGTGTAAGGATTGGATTGAGGTGTTGAGGAAATTGGCCTCGCTATTAAACACGTACAATCCACCCGAAATGAGGATATTTTGTATTGGTAATTAATGAATTATTTTTAATATGATGTTGAGTAATAATGATGTGACATAATAATTTATTATTACAGAGATTTTGAAAGAGTTCGTACTAATAATGCCAAATGAAGTGATGCAAATTCTAGTCCCATTACTATCACACTGCCACTCTGCGTTTCAAGATAGTCCCGATGCGGTACCGCTCGGTCCGTACTTTCCACGAAAAGGGCATCCGCTACCTACCACCGTTACTGGAAAAGGTATTCCACGTCCGATTAAACCGATGGTGCAAATGAATGTACCGCAAAATCAACTAGAATGCAGCAGGGTAATTAAAAAGATGAACATTCATCGATAATTTCAACTCGAGCGATTTTTTATAGGGCGTCGATCTAAGTTACGATGAAGCGCTCGACAAATTCTACAAACCGTATCACGACTTTATCGATACGTTGTGTCGATTAGCTGTAAATTCAGATACATTATCTGACGGTATGGTTACATTAAGCGCTATGGTGGGATTTGAAGCTGTGCCGCTACATTCGACGTTTTTTCCAAAACTATGGCTAGATATATTAAGAGTACAAGTAAGTGTACTGAAATAACATAAAGGAATTAAATTCAATTGCATTTTCTTTTTAGCACATTGATCGTAAATACATAAACATATTAACATCATGCAATTATTTTGTCGATTATATCGACTCCGTACTATTAGATGAACGTTCCGCACTAACCGTTGATGTAATATATGAATTTTTAACAACATTCTTTCCAAAAGTCTCTGCGCACGTCTTGTCCGAACAAACACTGACAATGATTGATAATACCGTTGTGTCGCTAAGCGAACAGGTTGGTTCGGTGGATGTGCGAAAAATGGCGCGCCAATTGGCTGGCGATTTGCGGGCCCTTATTTTAGTGTACAACAGTCCGGAGGCGGTTCCGCCAAATCTACTAATTGGTACGTTGAAGCAGTTGCAGGAAAAGGTTGAAAGCGAAATTACAAAGCTGCAATCGCATCAAAAAGGTTGGTGTTGATTTGTGTTGATTGATTTATTTGAAAATTATTAATAATTAAATATTATAGATGAAAGCAAAACACAATTACAATTAATAGACAGTGATCAACAACCAAGTACGTCAAAATATTGTGAGGATACGTCAAGTAAAAAGGATGAGAGCGACTCTGAGCAAGCGGAAGATAGTAGTGTCGATGAAAATAATGTGAAAATACTTAAAGGTCCACTGAAAGACTTAAAACTATTAGAGACAACGATAAATGAGCTACTTGTGATTGTTGAAAAGCAGGCCTGAAGTGTTGTCATTACTCATTTCAATATTTTTCACATATAAATATTATATATATTGCCGTTGTTGACCAATATGTGTGTTCACTTCACGCTTGTCTACTACAAAAAACCGTGTATGATTTTTTCATATTTTTAATGTAGAAGGTTTTTTTTTATTTCTTTGTTTTATAGTCAATCAATGTGTATAGAAAGTTTTATTTTAAAATAGCCATTTTTTTCTATTTGATCCAAAAAGAGTATGTATAAAAAGAAGAATGGTTTTTAATTAATCTCTCAATCGTAGCAGGGTAGTAATTAATCAATTATTTAATATAACACTTCGTTTGTTTTTAAAAATTTTGTTTTTGCTATGAATGGATCGTGATTTTTCACAAAAACAAAAATTTTTGTACATTTTTAGTCATTAAAATGTAAATTTTTTAAGCAATGTTTCTTTTTTTGTTTTCTCTTCGTTATTTGCTATGAATATCAAATTTGTATTTCTTTAGGGTTTCTAAGACTGTTAAAATAAATTCTCCTTTATTTAAAAAAAATATGTTTTATGTATTAATAAATTGATCTAAACTTAATAAAAAACCAAATTTATTTATAAAATGAATTCATTTTTAATTTATTTCTCCTACTCTTATATTACTGATGAAAATCTACGCGAGTTTGGAGTTCCGATCACAAGAATTATTATTAGTAGTTTATGAAGAAATATTATGTAAAAGAGGCAAGGTAAGGTTAGGTTAGGTTGCCATTTTCAATTATGCTTTTTCGAGAAGGGGCACTAAAGTAAGCCGCGTGTGTTATTTTTAATATAACTTTATTTTGTCGAATGTAATTGATATCTTTATAAAAGTCTTCATGCAAAAATGGCAAAACACTTTACCCATAAACATTACAAGAAAATTTAGTTGCGCGCGAAATCGATAAGTACCCCCTTAAAATCATAACTTTACTAATTCGCATATTGTACGATTCCATTTATCGTATTAAACTTTGGTCGACACGGCGCGACACACCTTAAATATTAATATTTCTTTTATAAATTGCCATGTATGTTGCATCAACATGTACATTAAACAGTCCTCTTCGAGACAGCCTAATTCCATTTCATGCAGTTTTGTTATAGTGCAAATTCAGTGCATGCGCAAGTTATATTATTGGAGGAAACACGTAGGTAAATATAACTATTTTGAAAATGTTGAACAAATTCAATTTGGCAGTTTTATTATCATAAATATTTATATTAGAAAAAAGTGTTGGTGCGAAATTGGAGGCGTGAAATAAAACATCAACGATAAATTTATATAATAAAGGTTTCATTGCATTCGTTTTTCATGTTGTTTCGATTACAATGCAAATATTGCTTTCTATAATATATATAATTTATATTTATAAGAAGTATATAATAATCGTATATAATATACCATCTAAATATATAATATTTGCATCATTCAAAAAGTTTTTTTTTCATTTTCTTATAAAATAATAACACAATTGCTTTTTTGTTTTTTTTATAAATAGTAAAAATTATATCTTTTCTTACAAAAAAATGAAAATAGCGCTTTCTTTACAAAATAAAAGAATGCAAAATGAGTGTACACACAGATAGATAAAAATGATGTCGACAATAAACAGCTAAAATATTCACTCATTCTGCATTAAAATATTTAATTATTAGAAAAATATATCCATCATTATCATCATCATAAATATTTATCTTATAATTACAAAACAATCATCATCTCAATGGAGGGAATTATTACAAAGTTATCAATTATTATCATCATCATCATCATCATCATGAACAATAATAATAATAATAAATATACAAATTTTAATCAGCACGCTTTTGTGTTGTTTGTTTTTTCATTAGGTATTTTTATGTTTTCATCAAGTTTTCAAAAATCGACAATTTTTCACAATTATTTAAATTACAATATATAGAAAAAAGGCATTTTCATGGCATACAAGCTGATTATTTTGAGCACTTCTGGTCCATGTTTAGCTATTTTATAATCATTTAAAAAAAAATTTAAAATAAAAATCCTATAAGCTAACGTTTTTTTCATCATCATCATCATCATCAATCATCATCAAATACAAATAAATAATTTTTTTCTGCTTGTTTACTTAATATTACAATTAATATGACACTAGAATTTTTATTTGTTAATTATAAGTAATCAATTTGGTTTTTTCATATTTTTTCTTTAAATATATTAAATATAATATTTATATATGCAAATATAAAATTGGTTGTAAAAACATTCGTTTCGCAGTTGATTCAATTAAAATTTAAAATCTGGTGGTTTTCACTTATTTTTGGTAACTATTTTTTAACGTTGTTTAATTGCTAAGTTGAGAGAAAATTGACGCCTTCGTAAATATACAAAATACTGAATATCAAAATACAAGAAAGGCGCATTATGTTTTCATTTCATCAAATGTTTTGACAAAGAGCATTATTACCAAACAACAAAACCAAGCGTCCATATTTTCTCATATATATTTCTAACAAACAAATAATTTATTATTATTATATTTTTATTTAAAAAATGTATGCGCGTCGTTTTGTTGTTCGCTAATATAAAAATCGTATGGTTTGTTTATTAAATCACAATCATCTGTATTAAAAATTTCTTCTTCTTTCTTCTTTCCTCTTTCCTATTTCTTCTTCTTCCAATTATTACAATTATTATAGAATAGATTATTTTATAAGCTAACGAGTTTTGGCGGAACACAATTCTCGGGCGATTCAACATTCTGCGACGGTATTCGTTGCTGCTGGGAGCAATTCGGTATCAAGGGTGCGCTGACCGGTGTCAGTCCAGTACCACCCACCATCAGCGAATCGAAATTGAATTGCATGCCACTTGATGGTGTGGAAATGGGAATGCCATTCAGCTCATTGAAGCCCTTATTGCTCGTTTGATTGTTGTTGAACGGCAGCGAATTGGGACGACTAGGTTTCGCAATGGGTAGCGCCGCGCTGAGCATAATCTTCTTCGCCGGCGACGGCAACGGAAACATGTCGTCGTCGTTTAGCAGTTCGGCCTTGATTCGGTCCTGGATGGCGGCGGCATTATTTGAGCTCACCACGCCCGTCTCGAAGTACGGCTTAACGTCGGGTGGACTGGGCGGACAGTGTGCGGGAATGCCGAGTCTGCATTTCGGACGATGCGCCTCGAGGTTGTATTCCAACAAGTCGCGCACATTCTGGAGCTCAGCGAGTTCGTTTTGCAAGGCGCGCTTTTTGTTTTCTAATTGTTCGGTTTCCTATAAAATAACAACAACAACAAACAAAAGTTAGTTACATCTTGTTAAAGGGATGTTTAAGGCTTTTTCCAAGTTAAAAGTTAGATACATCACTGACATTATACATTATATTATCTAAAATATGTGTCATTACATTACTTACTTCTATTAGATTATTGGTGTGATCAACCCGTCGTTTTCGGCACCGAGCGGCGGCGGCCTTATTCCGTTCGCGTCGAATC
Organism: Adinopsis sp. GC000173; assembly: GCA_030264715.1. Lineage (NCBI taxonomy): Eukaryota > Metazoa > Arthropoda > Insecta > Coleoptera > Staphylinidae > Adinopsis > Adinopsis sp. GC000173. Next base: position 45,933 of record JARJDW010016714.1, on the reverse strand, counting down.
TTACGCCGCTCCTCTTCCTCCGGCGACAGATTATTCTCCTTGTTCGGTTTGCGGCCGCCCATGTTACGGCGCGTTGTGCCACCAATACCTTGCTGTCCCTGCTGTCCCTGTTGCTGCATCGGCTGATTCATCTGGTTCTTGGTGAGTTCGGCCGGCGACGGCGATGTGGTGTTGCTGTCCGAGCTGCACTGCGACAACGACGAATGCCAGATCGTGTTCGACTTGCTCGTATTGTTTGATATCGTCGTGTAAACGTCCGCCTCTGAAGCTGAGATGTATTGATTGTTACCTGCAAGATGGACATTGTTAATTAATTAATCATTGGTGTGTGGTGTGAGGATAAAAATAAAAATTAAGGCGGCCGATTGCGCATTGTATAATACGACAAAGGATGATTTGCGCTATAAATACATTTTGGATGGAGTGGGTATAAATAACAACAACATGCTAAATATAGCAGAAAAAAAACGCTAAAATATTATAGCTCCTAATTTTGGTTCAAAAATCTAATGATAATAATGCCGCATACGGTCACAAAAAGATACCTAACTGTCAATATCGCTAATTCATTTCGAGAATTAAAAACCCCGCTGATAGCACATGTATAAAGAATTAAACTGTTTTTCTAGCCTTTGTTGTCATGGAAATTCATGTATACAAATTTATAATTTTAATTTTTATGTAATTATACTATGCCACCATAGATTTTCAAGCGATTAACGAAATGCCAATATCAAAATTTTATTTTACAAAAGTATTTTTTAAATTTGAAATTTTTGCTTTTATTGCAGCAGATTTAAAACGTGCCACCGTCGATTTATAAATCACCTAGGAAATGTCGTGTTGCTATAAATTAATTTCGAAAAAATCAAAAATAATGCATAAATATTATAGACGGAATGTTTTATAAACAATCATTTTGGCAAGGAAGTGTTCACGTATGTAAAAACTCGCATTATTTTAACTTTCAATTTTTTGTGTAATTATAGTTTCTTTTATTTATAGGTTTGAAGACGAGTAGGAGCAGGCGGCAGGCAGATTTATTAGCATTGTGCGTTTTTTTGCCAGCAGCAATTTTTCACTACAATCATATTCCAGGTAAATCGAGAAATTCATCTAAAGGAATTGGAATTGTTGTCGTTAATTAAACTCATACACACACGCCTTTCATTGGTTTTAGTTTTCATACGATGATACGATACGATGAATGTAGGCAAATATGCAAACTTGTGACGTCAGTAATTCCAGGATTGAATTTTTGTTAACTGCTGCTATCAAGCGGTGTGTTTGAGTAATTTAATGAACTTGAAAAATTCTATTTTAAATATTTAGTGCTATTTCATTCATTCAATTCAATTCAATTTTGTTGCAGCAGCTATCTTTTCAAATGAGATTTCAAAAAAAAAATATATATATATATACGCTTGTCACGTTAATTAGACGACGCCTCGATGTTGTTGCTTGGAACGATGTGGCGTTATAGGAAAAACATCATCACCATCGGAATGCTCACAACCACATGTGTATGGTACTTGTATGTGTATGTGTGTGTGAGTAGGCTCGATACACATCAGCGTGGCATAGTAATTGTGTATTACTCATAAAAATTGAATAATCGAATTATGAATGAATGTTAAAACGCTATATGAAACTGAAAACGAGCAACATGAGTAATACTTGAAAAAATGTTAATGGGCTGCGTATACCTAGAATCAGTTATGTCATCCTTGAGTGTACCATAAAAATTACTATAATTGGTTGTACGAAAAATAATAATGTGACGCTAATATGCATTTTATGCGAAATTCGGCGGATTCATTTTATTTATATTATTATGCAATAAAGCGTGTTTTCCGCGTATCATAGACGCGAGCGCGCCCGCGAAACGAAAAAAAAAACATGAAAATCATTATTATTAGAATGAAACAGATGTACAAACGGGCTGATGTAAAATAAAAAGCTGAAACATCTGTATGATGGGAGGGCCGGGTGCCAAAAACGATGATAATAAACAATCATTACACAATAACATATAATGTTGTTGATTAGGCTTACCTATTGAGTGTACCATCGGCGGCACGAAATGCGCTTCATTCTCGTGCGTTTCAGGCTTCGATTGCAATTCAATAAACGTCTGTTCGATGTTCCTCAACGTGGTTGGCGTTAACGTTGCGGTCGTTCGTGTGGGAACACCAGAATTTAAGCCTTCTAACGATATAAACTGCAATTAGAAGAAGAGGAAAAAAAAGATTAATATTATTATGTATTATTTTTATCTATATAAATATATATATTTCATGTGTTTGTTTGCAACATACGTAAATAAGCATGTAAACAAATATAGAATAATATAATAATAGACAGAGAAATATAGATGGAAATTTCCAATGAATGCGTATTTAGTGCTGGGTTTTCCCATCTATTTCTTGATATTCACATTACACGAAAAAATAAATAACGACAAGCACACTATAAGCAGCGTGTTGTATGTACTTGTACGACGTTCGCAGCGACCTTGTACAATTACACTACGTTTAGGTATAAACGCTAATTTCGCGCATTTTATTATCATCAAAAATGATTGATTAGTTTATAAATCACATACTGCATTGTATTTTATTCAAAACTAATTTACTAAACATTATTAATTACTACTATTTAGCGCACAGATTTATTGTAAATTTCATCTCGTGACTACTAAAAGAAATTGGCAGTATCGAATCGTTTACGCAAATTTATGCGATGATAAGATAAGATAACAAAGAAAAGTAAAAAAAAAGAAAAAATGTTTAGAGTTGATGTCAATAATATAGTATATATAGGTATTTTCCACTCGGATTACCATTGTAAGGCGAACGGCATGCGTAAATGCCAATTCAGCACACGGCCTGTCAGGTGACGACGCTCAACCAACCGTTGTTAAAGCTAATGCATTTTTAATTAATTGAAACAAATCGAAATCGGGCCGTCGCACTTTTTATCGCCCCAGCATTTATTTACACTAATTACTTAATTAAAACAAAGAGCGATGAATGCACGTTGTTATCGTTACTCAATACGAAAACAATCATTGACCGCTCGACTTATGTGCAGCACCGCACCAAACATCAACCTACAAAAAGATAACTAGATTTTGCGTAAAAATAAAATGTGGAATTCAATTGAGTGTGCATTGCTATCTTACACTTTAAATCAAATGAAATTATTCAAATTTGATTTTAGTTTAATTTAAACTTGGTTTAAACTAAGCGATTTCAAAATAAACTTAATTTGATTTCTTTATATTTAATTCATTTTTCTTCAATAAATAACGTTTTGTTTCGGTTCACTGTCGACTTGAAACTTGGATTTTAGCAAAACAGTCATAGTTTATGAAAATGAATGTCAATAAACTTCAAGTTAATCATGACAATGGCGCAAAAGTTGAATATTGCAGCTTACTTTTCATATTTTCTATAAAGAATACGACGAAAACTAATACATTTCGAATTAAATAAAAAAAGAGCAATGAATTTAAATCAGTCAATTATAATTCAAAGTTGTTCAGTAAACTTTGATTAAATGTTAAATTTGTATCGAAACGTGGCTGCGCTTTTCCACCGCCGCCTACCAATACTCTTCCGTCATCGCGACCTTGCACGTCTAAACGTCGATGCTTGGCAAAATTAAGTTCGCCGTGCGCGCGCTTTTTTTTTCTCTCGCGTACACGTTCATTATTTATCATTAAAAATAGGCGAGTTTTGAGGAAATGTACATACATACATACATATACAAACACACAAGTGCGCGATTCGTATTTTCTTCTCTTTTTATTTTCTCGTTTTTTTTTGGGCGAACGCAAGCGCCGTGTCCCGTTTTATTTTCGGCGCGTTACGCCACCACCGCAACACACACACACATACACACAGCAAATAAGATTAATCAAAATTCGGCGAAAAAAAAAACATTGAAAATTGGCATTTACCTGATGATAGAATAACTCTTGCGCCAAGAAATTGGCAATTTCCTTCTGATCCATAAAGGTCGCCATTATATTTTATTTCGTTCGTTTCACGTCGTGTGAGATATATATATATATATAATTTGTAAAAAAATTATTATAATAATTTATATGTACATATAATTAATATAATTCGTTCGTTCGTTGTAGCGGGAAGCCGGATGATTTTAGAAAAAAGATCGCGCGCGTGATTCGATTATTATTTTTCTGTTTTGATTTTTCGCGTGCTGCTTCCCGGTGCACGGCGCGTCTGCGAATGTGACGACGGTGGCGGTGGCGAGCGTCGTTGTCGCCCACTGGACGCGCTCAGCGTACGCTTTATTTAGATTCGAGGTAGGTAGGCGCATTGATACGCCGCCATTCGGCACGGATGGTTGTTCAGCGAGAGAAAAAAACACACGATTGCAAAAAATGATGATACAAAAAAATTGTGCATTGTGCAAATTGCAATTTGGATCCAAAAAAGTTTTTGCGTTTGCCATTTCTGCGAGATCCTGACAATTTTTTGTAATTTTCAAAATATTTTATTCTTGACTTTTAATTATTAATAAATGAATAATGCCAAGATTGGGTAGAAAAAGTTTGCAAAATCATTATGCAATTGTTTTGTCGATAAACTTTGATTTTCTGATCACAAATCTTAAAATTTAATGCGAAAATACGACAGAAAATGTCGCACGACTTTTTAGTCGCATACAAAATTAAAATCAAAGCATTGTTATACATTATTTAATTTAATTATTAATAAAATTGGTTCAAAAATTAGCCACGACTTTGTAAAAAAAATTAAAAAGTGCTATGCAACTGTTTTGTCGATATGTCGAATTTTTTTTATCAGAAATCTCACCGTTTAATGTGAAAATACTACAAAAATGTGGCACGACTTTTTAGTGGCATTATTGTGCATTATTTAATTTAATTATTAACAAAATTAGTTAAAAAAATCTATGATAATAAATGAATAATGCCACGACTTGGTAAAAAAATATTTAAAAAAGTTTATGCAACTCTTTTGTCTATAAACTAGCATATAAAAATTAAAATTCATCGCATTATGCATTTGAATGACAAAAATCTTCAAATGATAAAAAATATTGTGCGATTACAACACTTAATTGCAAAAATTCACAAATCTTAAAGTTGACTTTTTATCCGCATATAATATAATTAAAATTCATCGCATTATTATGCATTTGCATGACAACAATCATTCAATCATCGAATCCAATTGGCAGTCAACGAAGCGTCGATGCGGCGGCGACACACGATAAAATACAAAAGCAGACGCGCGCGCGAAGAAAACAATGCGCGGCGCGCACACGAATAATCGTTTTTAAATTACTGTTTGTGTTAATTCTCAATTAACGGCAAAAAAATTGTTGATTTGACGATATGCGCGAGCGAGAAGGAGGCGTAATGAGCGCAAATGCGGTTGTTGGTTGCTTGTCTGCGATGTTCGTCGTCTCAAATTCGTGGAATTCATATCTCGTTTTTTTTTTCTCTCGTTCATTTCGTTTTGTTGGTTGTGGAATGTTTTTTGTTCTGAATTTTTGTTGAAAGTGGGTGGTTTTACTACTATATACCCATCGCATCGAAAAGAAACAAGAATGGATGAGTCATCGTGCGGCGCGCGCGCCACCAAGACGATCACGATCGGGATCCGCGCGCCGGCCGGCAATCGGAAATGCTACACATTCTTTCGTTTTTTTTTCCTGCTCGCTGCGCGCCGCTTCATGATGATAATTTTTCAGCAATGTCTAAATCTTGCATGCTCTGCTCGCTTTTTTTATATTGTGTGTATGGTAATTATGCGTGCAAGTGTTTGAAATTTCCTCGAAATCGATCTGCGAGAGAGAATTTCGAGTTCGGCGAATCTAATTAATTTAAATGTGTGGCAATGTAACACATTTTATTATTCTCTATCGCGCTGATTAAATAAAGATGTGATGTAATTTAGATAAATATAGACAAATTTTAATGTCGGCTGAAAGTTTATATGCTAATTGTGCAGTTTGCAGAATTCGGATCTCTACGAACACTTCCAAGAATGGACGAAAGGTGGCTTTAATTATAAATGTAATCAAAACTAATGTTATTCAAATTACAATAATTAATTAAAACTTGATAATTGCTGGCGATATAAATTCAATAACGTTAACAATTTAAATAAAATACAAGTTTAAAACTGCAATTACATAATTTTAATGTTCGATCAACAATCATTTATTATATTATATAGAATAAGAGATGTCAATACTTCTTATACAATCCAACGTGATTGCAGTGCGTCAGTATCAAGTTAGTCGGATTATGTATGTCTTATGAAAAAGTAGGCTCTCGTTGACGTCACAAGCCCTGTATACATTTTTGCCATTGAAACTAATGTAGGGTGCATGATCCATATAACCTGATAGAAGATGGACGTTTTAGTGAAGAATTGTAGATGTGCTAGAGGATGGCTCATTTCATGTTAAAAAAATTGACGTCACAAGGAGACCATGTCATATATTTAAACCTATAGCAATTGAAGCCTAGGTTTAGTCGAGCGCCACTTCGAAATGTATCGTGTTTTGGTGCAATTCAATTTTGGCAAACGGACGACATTTAAGGTCTCCCTGTGACGTCACAGCTGTAAAACATTTTACATTTGCGGCATCTACAATTGATGGTTTTAGTGACTTTAAGACAATCCAACTCTCAATCATAATCCTACTTTATATTTAACATAATCTAACAAAACAAAAGATGTCATCGCCGAGCAATATTTTAACATTAATTTCATTTTAATATGCAACAATTTGCAAAGATCATCATTTCTAAAATAGCGCTTATAACATCGATTAATCGAAAACAAATAACAATCCGACGCATTACCAAGCATGAAAGACAGATGTCACCACCTTCTTCAGACGACGGTGCGTATAGTAAAAACTTGACTGTCGCATTAAAATTGCGCACGCACCGCTTTGTTGCCCATATAATGCGCGAATTGTTTTTTTTTATTATTATTGTTATTATTATTATTATTTCACGATGCGTGTAATATATCTAAATTTGTGCCTGTGCGTCTTTTTATTATCCACCATATATACACACACAGTACAATAAATCGTCGGTTATCGTGCATGTAGTAGTTTAGCATTGTTAAGTATGCGTCTTTTGCATATTTAGCGGTCTGTGGCGGAAGTGGCGGCAATTAACAGGCGTCGTCTGACCTAGAGCATTACTGCGCGCGCTAACAAATTAACACATGGCAAATTAATAATGCAATAAATTCGCGCGCGCAAAATATAAACAAAAACAAAACAAAACAACTCATTTTTACTTTATTAGCGTTTTTGTCGCTCTACAATTAAAAATTGACGACGAGCGATAAAAAAGCTAGAATTTTGGATTTTTTTATCGGAAATCCGTATGATTCATGAAAATTTTTGATACAAAAAAAGTTGGCCAAATTTATTTTGCGGTTTCGGCCAGAAATCTGTCAGGAAAATGATGATATTTTGTGAACTAAAAAATAAAAGAAAGGAAAAAACAAGTTTTTGATTGTTTTCTGATGTTTTATGTTGCTTTACGATTTTTCTGCAACTTTTTTGTGGCCCACCGATAAAATTAAAAACCAAACACAAAAATAACAACAAATTCGTAATAATTTTATTATTGTAGATTATTGTGTGCGCATGATTATCCAACATAACGCTTCCAGGCATAAATTAAATCATCGCTGGTATTAATTACAGCCTAAAAATCAAGTAATGTATTCATGTTTTTCATGATTTTGTTGTTGTGTGCTACAACAACACAGCGCGCTGCTGCTTTGGTTGCTTGAATTGAATAGCGCAGATTATTTTAATGCGAATTTAACGACGCAAATACAACCCTTATATAGATAGAGACCCTGCGTGGACAACACAAACAATACCATCATGCGCGACGAGTATACGACGACGACGGATTTAAAAACGCCCGCCCCGAAATTCCACGTAATGTTTTTGGCTGGATGTTTTTCGGTTAGCGTGCGAGTGTAGGCGTCGAAAATATACTTAAGTAAAACAAAATAGCAACAAAAACAACAAACCGTATATTTATTTGTCTCCTTGTCTGATTGATGATTTGATTTTTTTCTTGCGGTCGGTTCATTTCGGCTAATTACGTGCCCGTATATAATGTAGAGATAATTATTAAGCGATTATCGGATGTTGTGGCCGATAGATATAAAATATAATAAAAAAAATTTTATGTGCGTTATCGCGTTTATCGAAATGGTGTGGCGTTGTGTTTTGTCGTCGCGCCGAAAACGCAGCCTTAAATGGCAAGATAAACAAAAGGCAGTACAGTCTACAATGTGTACATAAAAAAGGCGTGTATTATATTGTGTTTATCAATTTCCGGGAAAATCGCCATATTTAATAAAATTGTTTAAACATGATAATAATATTTTTTGTGTTTTTTTCTATAATTCGTCGCGCTTAATGATGATGATGGCACGTTTAAGTATTAAATCACAGCTGCTTAAATATTTCACATTTTTACTAAAAGACAAATTAGAATAAATAGAATAAAACATTTTCATTGAATAAGTATTACTTATCAATGTTTAATTAGGTTTATTTTTTGAATAACTTAGAAAAATTACATAAAATCACGTAGATTAATTAAAATTCATTGCAAATTCGATTCAACAATTGATAAAAACAAGCGAGTGTTGTCATGATCCAAACATATTCTTCATCACAATCACTACTACCTATATTACCTTTCTTTTCTCTTCTAATTGTAAATAACGCGAGGTAAACAAAATAATATTTTAATTGCGCCGCTGTTCGCTGCTGCTGCTGCTGCGATTACAAATAGAATTGCACACAATTAAAGACTTAAATGGCATGAAATTTCCCTTACTTTGTTTGCGTTTTTGCGCGAAATTGTCGCAACAATAAAGCAAAGGCGCGCGCCTTCAATGCAATTGAAATGCTACTTAGAAAAAAAACCACACACATACACATACATACATACGCATACATACACACACCATACATATATAGCAAAGATCGGCGTCCTTGAAATTTGCTTTATCCTTGTTTGAAGTGACACAGATTTGTTTTCTATCTACGACAATAACAGAATTTATTTCTTTATAGAAGCAAGGCAGAAATTTTCAACATTTTCCCAGGCTGGGATTTTGCTTTTCGGCCGTGAAAAACAATGCGATTTTAATAAAAGTTGCTTTATTAGTAGAAACGGAAATAGCGGTCATTGTTAGTTCCGTTCTGCGGCAGGTACCGACAATAAATAATACAACGCGCAAAATGTTTGATTAATTGCACAATATTACCAAATTAACAAACAATAAAAAAAAACTAACCTCAAAATAGTGTGTTGTTTCTAATAATCCAAGATACATACAGCAGCTTAATCAAAGCAACACACTATGATATTTATGATTTTTATTTATTATACACAATTTCATTTATTATTATTAACACCACGCCAACTTATTTGCTTGTTATTTGTTATTGTTTGTCTCGCTTTTGTTTTGTGTATACATTTGTTATACACGTTGATGTGGACGCGCTGACAGTTGACGGCTGACTGAATTATCTGTGCATTGCTGGAATTGTTTTTTTTTTTTTTCGAGATATACACCGCCAATGCTATGGATATTTCACATGATTTTCGATGACGTCACGCGTCCTTCCACCGTTTAGTTTAGCGTATACGAACGATTCTCTCTTCGTGTGCTGGGACCGAATTAATTGCTTATGTTTGTGTATGTATGTATGTATGTATGTATGTATGTATGTATGTATGTGTGCGTGTTTGAACAAGTTCGGGCATGTATTTGTTGGTTGTGCATTTTTTTTTCGGGGGTGTGGTGGAGGGGGGCGACCGAGGGGACCGCACCTGAATTTGCGCAGACAAAAATTGTGTCCATGTTGACATGATTGAGGAGAGTATATTATTAAGTGTCGATAAATATTTGCGCACTTCGATAAATATGCGATAATAAGGCGAAGATGTGTTTCGATTCGAGTGCGCGCTATATGTAATTGTTTTGCTTTTTTCGGTCGATTCGCGACGATTTGTCAATAAAAAAAAAACACACACCTCAATTTTGATGGTGATGATTGTTTGAAGATTTCAAGGTGGTCGCAATCGGATTACGCCAATGTGATAACAATTTTTGTAATTTTTTTAATTGATGCTTTGTAGAAAAAAAAATTAATGGCTTGATTGATGTTTAGTGGCAAATTCTAGAAGTAATTATACTCGAGATAAACAAATTTGTGTATAGTAATGATAAATTAACAAGTTTTTAAATTGATTTTTAAAAAAATCTTTGAAAAATGTTAATAATCAATTGGAATTCATTAAAATTGACAAAAAAATAAGGAAACAAGTACAAATTGTTTGTCAACTTTCTTAATTAGCATCTTGGAGTATTAACGTGACATTTTTTTGCAAGTAAATGAAAGATAAATACCCCTCTTTGTGCCAAAATAAGAAAATCAACACAACAACAACAAAAAACAAATAAATGAATATTTTTTAAAATTTGAACCCTTTCGCATTATTTAAAAGCGTTAAAAGTTTTTCATTCTAAATATTTTCAATTATATTCACTCCATCCTCTAAATTTGATTAAATTAGAAATTTAAAAGGAGTCTAAAAGTAAAGGAAATTTAAAAAAAAACGATAAAATTATCAATATTTTCATTTTCTTGTTTTTATTTTTGTTTTGTTCTCTGTTTTTATACTGCTCTGTTAAAAATGAAGGGGGAGAGAGTATACAATTACAAATATTAAATATTTAGTTTTAAAATGTTATTATTATAAATTGTTTGGCCCTTGTCAATTAATAAATAAATCCATCATAAAATTGTTTATTTTTGCAAGAGAAAAAGTCGTAAAAATCAATGACAAACTAAAAAACAAAAGCGTTTCGACAGTCGAAAGGCAGAAAAAAATGCCTACACACACACATACACCAATACATACTTTGTTTTTAATAAACGCGCATTTAACAAAAGCATTTTAATGGTATTTTTAATACGATTCGAACACAGCGTTTTATGTTTCAATGAGAAAGAGAGCATAAGTAAGCAACAAAAACAAAAATGAAAAACAACATATTAAACAAAACACTCGCACGCATATTTTAGATAATTTCGGTGCTTTTATTTGTTTTATACTAAACAGCCGGCTATTCAATTCCGAAAGGATGTTTATCCAATGGAAACGAAACAAATAATAATCGTAGCGTTGTTGCGGGCGTATTTAACCTTTGATTAGAGTTGGAGTGCACGCACGTATATTTTTCCTCTCTCACGCCGTTACGCGGAAAATAATGTAAGGAGAAACCTTTGGAATTTCCGAATTTTATCTAATCGCTCGCGCTAATGAAATGAAATGGAACATAAAAAAGCACACATTATTCAAGCACGCACAATAAATAGCGCGCCGCGCGTTTCGCCGGATTTGCGAGTGACGTCCTCGATTGCGTCATCGTGATCGCGCGCGCGGCAAAGTTCCGTTTCTAGACGGATTCGACGGTTGTAGTGTAGAGATAGGTAAATGCGTATGCGCGCTAGCGACCGCTCAACAGGTTGTCGCTTGCTTGGTCGCTTGTTCGTTCAAGTCGGCGCGCTACAAACACTTTCTTTCTGCGTAATATATCGCGCATATTATAATTATTAAATGTTGTTGTTGTTGTTGTTGTTGGCTAAATGCGAACGAGTTGCGAATTTAAGAAGTGAAGAAACGCAGGCGCGCGCGCTAATGTAGATATTCATTTCTAAGAATTACGCATAATCGTATACGCGACGGCGTTGTTCCGTCGAACAGGACATGACCTCAAAAAAAAATTTTTGTTGAGGATTTGCCGTACGGTGTGTGACGTCAATTGATTGTGTCACGTTGATTCGGCTGAATTTTTTTGGCCAGCGCAATTCGAAGAAAGTGTCGAAAATTTCGCCAATTTTTTTTTTAAATATACTTTATTAGATATTATATTGTTGTAATTTAATCTAAAAATGTAGTAACATTGAATTGTTATTTGAAAAATGAGTAGCACCATTAGAGGCGTCGCATGCTTCACATGTCATTTAAAAGTACACATAAGAAAATATAAATAATTGTTTGAGAAATATGTTAAATGTTTTTAGCGGTCAAGTTATTTTTTAATACTTCCACGATTATTAAACATTACATTTTTAATCTTCGACATTTTCCATCATTATCCATAAAAAATGTGATAAACATCAGTTGCGAAAATTTCCAACGTAAAGAAAATCCTTCAAAAATTTCATGTTTAAAAATTGTTGAGATATTAAGAAATTAAAATTAACCAGTATTTTTTTAAAATTTATTCGTAGGGCGCCTGACATATCTAAGCTCCATCTATAAGAAATAGCTGCAAAGGCGTTAAGATTTAGAAGAGCCCCATCTATGAGAAAGATTAATTATTTTTAGTGGTCAAGTTATTTTTTAGTATTTCCACGATTATTAAACATTAAATTTTTAATCCTCGACATCTTTCATCATCATCTATCAAAAAACGCGAGAAAAATTGCGTTGATCTCGTATTTGGATTACATTTCAAAGAAAATCGTTAAAAATTTAATGTTTAAGTATTGTTGAGATATTCATAAATTAAAGTTAACCACTAAAGTTTTTTAATTTAATCGTTGGGTGACGCCTCTAAGCACCATCTATGAGAAATACCTACAAAGGCGTTAAGATTCAGAAGAGTTCCATCTATGAGAAAAATTAAACAACTACAAATAATGCAATTTTTGGACATAAAATGGACTTTATCCACTTATTCTATTCTATGCACAAAAAAGTTATGATATTTAATTGTTATTTGGAAAAAAAGGATAGGGAAAACGAGGGCACATGTAGACATTTCATGTCCAAAACTTAAACTTTTCGCTTCAATTCATGTGTGAATTACCACCTTACTGTAAGTGGTTGATTAGATCCACCCTTTGCCAAACTCTAAAAACGAAAATTTAACTTGCAGACACTGCAGTTTTCAAAAAAGCCAATGTCTACTTCTGCCCCAGTGTCTATATGTCCTCCCTTCTCCTTTATTTAAACATATCAATAATAGTACCATCATCTATATATGTTAAAAATTTGCAAAGTGATTACATACATTTTTGAATTTAGAAAATACGGTATCCAATAAAATATGTATTTTTTGTTAGAATTGTTCCGTCAATATTTTTAAACTCTACAAATGGTTTCTTTAAAAAAATTTATTATACCATCAATTTCCAGTAACTTTTTTAACAATCCATTGTCATTTTTTTATTAACCGAAAAACAAAATTAAATTAGCTGGTGGCTTAATCAGAGTCTACGTGCGATTTGTTTAAATTAGCGACGGAAAACAAACGCTCATTACGTCTAGAGGCCGGCGCAATTTTCTAAACGCAAACAACAATACATGTATATATATAGATGTATATAACTCGACAAACAAACGCATGCGCTAGTCAGCGAGAATGAAATGAAATGAAATAATAAATTTTCCTGTCGCAATCCAACACGCGGTGCGATTTGTTGTCGTTGTCGCAACAACAAATCTCAATCTATGCACGTAAGTAAGTATGATAGAATTTTTCTCGCTCGGTCGGTGGCTATCTATCTAGCCCGGCTATGAGTCACCGTGCTAGCGCAAATGTTCAACTGTTATTGCATTCGATACATATACTATATATATATTTTATATATGTATAAATAATAAAACATGCATGCATTACACATGCGGAGACAAAGAGATAAAGTCGCGCGCGCGGTGTGGGAAAAAAATGAATCAACAAACATGAGCGCACGTGTTCGATTCGAAAATATATGTGTAGTATATCGGACAAAAGGCGCGATAAGTTTTTGACCGATCGACTGGAATGCTTTTGTTTTGGTTTGAATAAAACGCCTTGGAAAAACGGTGGTGGCGGTTTTTATCAGCGCGGCGCCGCCGTGCGTTCGAAGCCAAGCGAAGCAAAGCGACGACGACGATTGTGTTTGCAAGTTCGCGGAATTTCGTTGATGTTGGGAAATGTTGCGTAACTTTGCGCTGCTTGACGTAGTTATTGAGAAGTGGGCTACCTGTTGCATGCAATGTCGATCGATCTCCGCACGTTATGTGGAATTCGTAGAATTCCGGATAATTGAGCATCTAGAAAGTTTTTGGACGCGCGCTTTTAGTTTGCTCGTTGTTTCTTTACTGTTTTTTTGGCGGTGCGATCAATAATGTTGTGGAAGTTTTCCAGAAGGTTTTTAGGCGAAACAAGACAATGTATTTCATTGAGATTTTTCTCCACTTACACAAATTCATGAATTAATTTAAAAAAATAGAAATAATACGAAATAAGACATAATTTTTAGGTAAAAACTATAAATCTTATATTTTACGACTAAAATTTAGTAGTTTTCACGCATATGTCATGAATTTTGTATTTTGTATTGCGGCAAATTATTACAAAAAAATATTGATAAATTAAGCATTTTTTGGAGCGCAATTATTTAGAAAAAAATCTTGATGGGCAAATTATTATTTCCAATCAAAGATCATCTTGTTAATACTAAAATTATAGTGAAACAGCAAATATTTTGGTTAGTAAAGTTTAAGAAATTTTATGTCAAAATCATGATGAACAAGATATCACTTTAACTAAAAATCCTGCTTTTCGCAAATTAAGTGAAGCAAAACTAATAAATATTGCAAAATTAAGCATTTTTTTATGCATAAAACAGCATTTGAGATTATTTTTCTTCTTTGATTTAATTCAATATGAGAAAAAAAACCATTACTAACATTGAAACGGTGTTTGGGTTTGGTATTTGTTTTGCGCAGAAATTTTATTAACGAATTTTTGATGCAATAATTGAACGAGTTCCACAAACTGCTGCGATAATTTAATCGACGAAGTTTGGGCGCTCGCTTTTACATTCGCGGAACTCGTCAATAACACAAAGTGTTTCCAGCAACTGCTCTGTAGCAAAAAACGATTTTCGCATTTTGTTGTTGCTGAAATTCGGAGAATCACGCTCGGAAAATGCAATATAGTTTGAGAGGATTATCAATTCGCTATATGGACACAAACAATTTCCAAAAATTGTCGCTTTGATAATGAAAAGCATGTAGTTGCCACGATTTTCGCATTTGGTTGATGAAATTCGACGAATCACGTTCGGAAAATGCAATATATTTGGAGAGGATTTACAATTCGCTATGGACAAAAACAGTGCTCAAAAATTGTCACGTTTCTATGAATGCAGTAATATTGCAATATTGATGAAATTCGATAAATCATACTCGGAAAATGCAATATACAATAGTTTGAAAAGATTTTCAATGCGATATGGACAAAAACAGTTTTCAGAAATTGTCGCATTGCTAATGAAAAATGTATAATTTCCATGACATATTGCAATAAACGATTTTTCGTATTTTGTTGATGAAACACACAGTTTAATTGCAATTTACAAAGTTTGAGTTTGTGTTTCAATCAGCCAAGGACAGAAACATTTCCGGCTAGTATAAAAGAAAGTAATTAGGTTTGGGGGTAACATTAGTGCCAGAATTCTAAGAATCGCACTTGTGAAACGTAACAGTGTAATTAAGTACAAATTATGGATAAGTTAACGAATTTGAAAATTCGCCAAGGACTCGAATAATTTCCAGAAACTTCCACGCGTTTAAATTATAATCTATCTAGTGATTTCTCTAATTTCCCATCAATTGTTTTTGCATAATTTCAACAACGCCAGCCAATAAAAACAAACATTTTACTCGTGAATGAAGAGTTTCCGGTGCGCGTTGCTAATTGTTGCCAGCAATATCAATATCAATGTCAATTGGGATCAATTAGTAAAAGTCACATTACGAGCAATTATTACGAAATTAAATGTACGATCTTATTTTTTATTTCTTCTCTCTTCGAGCATCAAGCGAAGCAAGCAAGCAAGCAGTAGAAGCAGCAGCCGGTGCGTGCGTGCGCTCCTCCGCCCAATGATTCTATTAACCTTTTCCAATTGAGACGATTTTCTTCGTCGAGAAGCGCGTGACCTATGCCGGCGGGGGGATGATGATGTGAATTTGTGTGATTATGCAACCACTGTTACAACAAGCAATGTATTATATGTTGTATTATAATCGTCGCGCGCGCGGAAAATGTGCAGCGAGCGAGTAAGCAAGCAAGCAGGCAAGGTGGCAGCGATGATGTGTTTACTCGAGGCGGGATGACTCATTCAACATTTAACGCATCGCGCGCGCCGCGAATTGTTCGCTTCGAAAAACAATCAGAAACATTGTTTCACTTTTTTTTGTTGTTTGGTTCATTCGATAAAAATTTGCACTGGCAAACAATGTGTGTTTTCGTTTACAAACATCGCAATCAAATATGTTGAATTTTATCAAAATGTAGATAGTTACATTCTTTTCACTATTTCTTATTTTTTAGAGTTCCAATCTAATCATTTTACTAAATTTTAAGTTAAATGCACTTTTTCTTTCATTATTTTCGCCATTTTTAACATTTTCAGTGCGAATTTCCAAATTTTATGTTATATTTTATTATTTTCAATACTTTTTACTATAATTTTTGTATTTTGACATGAATTTAGCACATTTTAAACGTTTTTAAGAAAAAAAAAAATATAACTTTGCTACAAATTTCGAGCTCCTTAAAATTTTCCCGAATTTTTGCCCTATTTTCTCACTGATCTCACTTTGAAATAAACTGTCTATGTGGAAATATTGGTACGAAAGTGATATTCTTTAGATACGAGTAAAAAATTATAAGATTTTGCTAATTTTCCCAAACGTTTTGCAGTTTTTCTCCTTATGTTTTCAGGTAGTTTTTCTCTTTACTATACAACCCAAGAATTGTAACAATTTATCTTATTTACTCTCTTTTTCCAACGATTTTTGTATAAGATTGCTAAGAAGTTGATTTGTCACATTAATTATAACAGTTAAATGTTTAAAACTTCATTTGCGCTTATTTATTTTCGTTAATTTTCCACACATTTCATATTTTGTTACAATTAATTCACTTTTAATTCGTTTTCAAGACAAATTGTAACATTCATTTTTCATTTTGTATTTTATTATAATTTTAAACCATTTTTATTCGCCTTTAAGAGAAAATTGTATATTTTACGCAAATATTCTTAAAAAAAAGTTGTATTTTACAAAAATTTCATTTGTTAAAACTTAAATTTATGTAATTTATTTTTTGTAATTTTTTTTATTCTTGATGCATTTTTACCACAAATTGCGTCAGAAAAAAGTAGCTAGAAAAATATCTCTGGCTTCAGTGGAAATTATCCACGTTTTTACATTTAAATTCGCCTGGTTTTTTTATCGCGCAAACGAAAAAACATTGTCGCATCGAATGCATCTCGCGCTGATTAGTCACGATTGCGTAATCACAGTTCAAACGCGCGACGACAAAAAACGCACAACGTGACGTCAAAAAAACACACATTTGTGTTTGTAAGTAAGTACATAGTCAAAAAAACCAACTCACCATTTTCGCGTTGTCAATTGTATCGTAGTTGTAGATGTTCAAATCGTTGTTGTAGTCCTCATCGTTGGACACGTCCAGACCGAAGTTGAGATAGGGCACGAGCTGAGACATCGATAGTCGACTTGTGAATAACGCACAACCACCAAGTAGTAGTAAGTATGTAAGTAAGTAGCTGCTTACAACTGTCACGAATGTGTAGTAAGATTATTGCTGGGAGCAAACGATTCAGTGAGCGGTCGCGTGCGAAGTGAAGCGCGCACGAAGGCCGCACGACGTTTTTGCCCCCAGTGTGCGTGCGAAGCGCGCGCGCGCACACACACACATCCACACAAACATTCGTCGTATTGTCGGTGGTGGTGGGAAGCGCAAAAAACGGGTGGTGAAAAAATGTAGCGGCGCGATCGTTCGGTTCGGGTGTAAGAACGTTTTTTTGGGAATTCCGGACGTGCGATTGCATAATAACGAATATGAGTCATCGATTTATATTTATTTGATTGGTTGTGTTCGCGGACAAACAACTACATTACGAGCAATGTGGTTTTGCTGTTTGAAATGCTTTAATGTCGCAAACGGCGATTTTCAACCACTTAGCACGCGTCTAATTGCTAATTAATTATTGCGATGGTTTTAAACACACTTCGACATTCAAATTGATTTTGCAATATACAATAAGAATAAATTATCAACTGCGCTGTGTTCTAAAATTGTAAAGCGAATAGGATAAAATGAATGACAAATTGTTTCGCACACTCGTGTTCATAGTCAATCTAACAAAAGTTTGACAATAAGTTTGCATATTTAAGAATTTCTGAACTTTGCTAAGTAATGAAAAACTGCTAAGACTTAACATTTCCACATTTTTATAAAAAAATTATCGTTCCTAATCATTTTTGATCATCAATATGCGAAAAACTTAACTTTTACGTATTAGAACTCATTTTTTATTAAATTTCCATAAAAATAATTATTATATTGCGATTTTATAAATAGGTCTTATCATTTTTGAGACAAATAATGATAAAGTTTCATGATTATGATATTGAATCTAAATGATGACGATTTTAAACATCATACATAATTATTTTTCGGCATTAGAGGGTGAAAACTGTCACCTTTATGCCTTCAAACACATTTACCTCATTTTCCATGCAAATTATATGTATTGAAAATGTTCAATTTTGACGCATAAAAATGTATTTAAAAATTTAAAATTACAACCAACTTTTTCGTCATTATCGTAAATTGTTAATAACTAATTAAAGATAACGTATCAAATGTTAAATTATAGTAGTACTACGTATATTTACGTCAAATGTCAAGAAGTTTTATGCTATAAATAAATAATTCTTAGTAGAAATCATTGAATTATCGTTTTAAGTATGTGAAATAAAATGAAACAATATTCTTAACAAATTCGGCTAAACTATTTACTCATTTGCCATAGTACGCTAATTAAAGTGGAATGACACTTGACACGAAAAGAATAATGCTAGACATTTACCAAAATTCTGGAATAATGACTTATATGTAAATAGAAGGAATTTGTTAGGTTTTTAACGACCAGCAAACGTTTACCAATATGTACAAATTGGCTAAAATCACTCATTTCATGCGGGGAATAATAAATAATGGATGTTGACCCAATATTGAATCTCTCCATTGCGGCATATCGATGACAAGAAATCACTTTTCGCCTGAATATTTAACATTTCTTCTTCGATACGACACAGAAAAACCGTCGTCCATAAATCTTGTGTGGTGGCTTTATCAGCTCGTTGTGATTGAAACACGGTGAAAGTGAAATTCTTCATTTAGTCCACATATTCGAGTGAGTAGTGCTTTAAAACGCATTAGCTAAACGAAATTTCAACGGCGCCGCACAACTACCTAAATTTTGTGATAAAGATTTATACATACGCGTGACAAAACAAATAAAGTAAAACACACTTTATTTAAAACAACGTACGAATTCAATTTTTGCGTCAACGCATTTAATGGATTCTCAAGTTTTTTTTTCCTTTGATACGCTTGGAATAAAATTGCTTAATTGTAAGCAATAAACTGTTTTTTATCGAGTGTACGCAACGCATAAAGAATATAAAAAAAAAACAACAAAACAATAAACGCTTTATATACGCATACATAAAACGAAATCATCTTAAAAATGCATTACGCACACTTGAAAAGCATCGAAAAATGTTCGAATAGCTTAAACGAGGCACTAAAATTTAACGATTTAATTCATTTGTTTGCAGAAATAGTTATGAATAGTGCATTAAAATCACTTTTACGGCATCTAAGTAGGAAAAATGTAACTTTTACGCATTTAAATTCTTTTTAGATCGTGTTTCTAAACTACACTAACAATTTTGAAATATACTATACGCTTTGTATGTAAAAATGAATTAAAAACACATGAAATTAAGTAAGAAATGTTAAAGTGAGGTAGTAAATTATAATAATTTAAGCAATTTATTTGTAAAAATCACAATTTATCACGTAATTTTGCGACATTTGGGTGCGAAAAAAGCACTTCTTCGCACTCAAACACTTAAGATTTAGAATTCGATTGTAGAAACCTATGTTTTTCATCTATTTTGAAGTGAAAAGCAATATATTAGATGACATAAAGTAGTGACAAAAACATTTTTATCGCTCTCTTTAAAATTCGTTTTTGATACTCTTTTGTTATTATATTAATGGTTGTGATAGAATTTGTTTTAATCGCAGTGTATAAAATGACATTTTTGGTTTGCTAATAAAGTGAAAAACAAAAAAGAGAGAATGCATTGCCCATCCCAGATAATTCAACCGCCGGCGCACAGAAAAAACAAAAAGCAACCAAACAAAAAAACAAAAATCCGACTCCTACTACCACACACACATATTTCGGGAGGCTAATGCACCGCCGCGCGCGTTCGCTTTATTCATTTGTTTTTAAAGTAAGTCAAGTGACTTGACCAATGACCTTCCGTACCGTCCATTTACGACATGTCGTCGACACGAGCGCGCATTGTCGCCGCTGCTGGTGTTGTTGCTGCTCCCCCATCGAAAAAAAGCATTGCCAGAGAGCACAAGCAAGCGTGCGTGCGTGCGTAAATTCGGCCTGACACGCCGGCCACGCCGAGGCGCCGCCACCCCTCATTTCTCTCTCTCCGGCTGCATAATATAAACGTCGCACGACCTTGAGACGGACGCTTCGATCGAAAAATCGATGATGGAAAGGCACGACCGTCGCGGACGACGACGGGCCGTGAAAATGTGGCAGCAGCAGCAGCAGAAACGCAACAACTCATGTGCGATTTTTTATCAATTGTTTTTGAAACGATTATATTGCACACAGTACACAGATGGATAAATAAATACACACACACACACATATATATACGGGATGCGTTTTTTCGATATGAATATGTTGGCGAAACATCTGTGCGTGTTATTGTTTTTCGCGGCAAGGCGTTGGAAATAATCGAATTTGTTGTTCGCGGAATAAGAAAACAATTGATATATAATAAATATGTTTTAAATGGGTTTTTTCGTGTTTACTTACTAATCGCACACGGTGTCGATTACAGCAAGAAAAAAAAAACAACACACAACGACAAATTTGTTGTTGAATTTCGATTGGCATAGAAAAAAAAACTTGTTCCAATTCGATTACGATATTATTTATGTTTACGCGAAAAGTGTTAAGAATTTCAGGAATTCAAACAAAATTTTGTTGAATAAAAAAAGAATGGCAATCGATAAGAATTATTGTTATTTGCTGCATGAAAATTCATTAAATGCGCTAAAAAAATTAATAATTGATGTAAAATTCTATATATTTTGTACAGTACACGTATTTGTAGCATGTTATTAATAAATTCAATAAATATTTCACTTGGTTAGTTCGCAAAGTTGAAGTTTAGAATGTGTAGTTCTGATGACGACTGAAAAGTCAAAATATGTTAACTATATCTAAACTTCAACTTTATGAACTAACCAAATAAAATATTTATTGAATTTATTATTCTACACTGATTCACACCACATGAGTGCAACAAACATTATAGACTTCATTGAATTATAATGTGACTATTTTGCAACGTTACACTCTTTATGCGCATTGATGGCATAAAAAGTCGGTGTGTTTTCCTAAATACGCACTTTAATTCATTTAATACTAGTAAAAATAATGGAATTTGAAAAACGGATTTTAACATGACTTAGATTTTAATCTGCGCAAAATAAACAAAAGTTGGTATTCGAGCAAATTCAATCAAAGTGATACAATTTTAAAAACAAAATCATTTTGCATTAGAGTGCATTGAAAATCGTTTCATTTCATGCAATGCATATTTGAATACATTTTTAAGGCGTGAAAAACTAATCGAATTTAAAAAATAGATCAGCTTTTCCCAACCTAGGGTACGCGTACCCGCTGGAGTATGCAATAGATTGTATACGAGGGTATAGAAAAATTTAGTTAATGCGACAAAAGATAATAATACATCGTGCATTACATATTAAATTGTGAAAATTGCATTTCTTAATATTTAAAATTCGCTTTTATCAACAAATAAAGAACACCCGTGACACCATAACCAATCTCGTCCGCTTAAAAACGAATTCTGCGGCATCATACTGGATTAGAGAAATAAATGTTACGGAGTACGCTGATGAAAAAAAGGTTGGAAAGTTGTGAACTAGGTAGAAAAAGATTGTTTTTAGCATGAAATAAATGATCTTTCTATTATGACATTTAATCGAACATCTCCGCATAGGGTATTGTCAAATTTTAGAACTAAATACAAAATAAAAACGTGCAATAGCATAGAAATATGACATTTTTTGGGCAAATCAATACTAAATCTTTCCTTGGCATTTAATCGAAAATATAAAAATGATTCGGAGCGCAATTCATCAACGCCAGGCGACAAGAGCGATGAAGAAAGAAAAAACCATATTATCATTCGCTTGCATTTTGGCTAAACGTATGTAAATTGGCCACGCCAGCCATGACCTACAACGCGCCGGGCGAAAACAAAACGCAAACAAGACCGCCGCTCTGTTGCTGCTCGCGCTACCGCCGCCCCGTTGTTGTTATATTGTCGCAACGTGCAAAAGAAACGAAATACGAAGAGAAATAATAATAAAAAAAGAGGGCGTGTTCCAATTGGAATATTTCATTCACCATAAATGGATTTAATGTGAATGCGTGTGCAGACAGCAGCATGTGTCTTGCCTTGCTTTTGCTTGCTTGGCTTGGCTTGCAACACTACTCCGCACACTCCACACCTAGCCTAAAAATCCGTTTTGTTGATCGAAAAAAAAATTTCACCAACCGCAATAATGGGGCGCGCGTTGTTGGAAAAACATCGTGATAATAAAAACGTACAAAATTTTATTATTTTTGTTCAAATTTAATAAATTTGCTTATTTTCCAATAAGATTTATGAAAATATTGTGAAGTTTTCATTTTGTTTTAATATCTTAACTAGCAATTTATTAAATTTAATTATTTTTCTTAATGAAAATGAAAAATTTCTAACTAAGAACAAATTGTCACATTTTCCAAGCGAATTTTATGCATTTTTTAATGAAATATTCACATTCACTATCGATTTTTATTAAATTATTTTAAATTTCTCCATTTTTTCAACTGATTTTTGTCTACATATAATTTATTATTTCATTTTCTAATATAATAAGCAATGGGGCTAATAAAAACGTATATATGTGTTTGCACGATTAATCGGTGATTCATTTTTTATTATTAGTTTATTAAAGCAAAAATGTGTGTTAAGATAAGACGGCGATTCGATAAAAATCCGGAAATTCTTAACAAATTAATGTTTATTTTCATTTTATACATATTTTTTAATTTAACTATATAACACTTTTAATCAACAATGCGAAATAGTTTTCACATTACAATTAACAAATTTATTATTAAAATGAAATTATTATTTTTTAAATTTCTTCAAAGAATCAGCACTAAAATCTTGAAAAATGACAAAAAATCAACAACTATAAGCATCGTGCGGATTGTAATTTTTTTTAAGTAGTATGCATTAAATGACTTGATATTTATGAAATATAAGATCGCAAGAAATCGCCAATAAGCGATACCCGTTGCTATGGTCATTTATCAGCTCGCTTATTGACGATATCTATACCGCATATAGTTTTGCTCAATCGCCTATTGAGTTTCAAAGCTGCATTTGCAACTAGGCAACACAAAAATGACAATTTTTTAAAGTATCCACAAATAAAATGTAATATTATAATATATGAAAAAACGTATTAAAAAATCTAATAATGCAAACAAAACTGTGTTTTGCATAAATTTCCAAATATCTAAAAGCGTTTTTTGTCGCTACTATTGACGACTTTTCAGGGCCACCTGAGTTTTTCTAGAGTAATTCGGCTATAAATACTTAAAAAAGCAAACATTTATATGTGTTTGATATACAACTATGAGAAATACGTTTACACTTTCTGAAAATTTGCTAATTTAAATCATAAATTTGCAAATATTTATCCTAATGAAACACGTTTTTTTTTATATTACCATTTCTCCATAATGCTTAGAGAATTCCAGGAAGATTTCTAATTAGACAGTATAAAAAATGACTATGGAAATTCCTTAAAATAATTTTAAATAAAACGCATATATTTAAAAGCCGCACTCTTTTTAAAAAAAGTTTTTAG
Organism: Adinopsis sp. GC000173; assembly: GCA_030264715.1. NCBI lineage: Eukaryota > Metazoa > Arthropoda > Insecta > Coleoptera > Staphylinidae > Adinopsis > Adinopsis sp. GC000173. The sequence continues at coordinate 21,697 of JARJDW010016714.1, read as the reverse complement.
AATTCAGATTATAGTCAAAATTAATACAAAAATATGTGTGTACTCCAGTAGGCTTACACATGATCATTTTTAACATCTTCTACAAAATAAAAACGTTTTGCTCTTTAATAAAATATTTGGTAATTAAACAAATTTTAAACGAATTACCCAAGCCTGTGAATAAAAATTTGACAGCCTAAATTCATTTACTGAGCATTTCCCATTTCTATATGCCAATATTTTAGATATTTAAAAATTGTACAAAAAAATGTTATGTTTTTAAACTTCTTAAAAATTAGGGAGCGTTTTATAGTCTATAAATTATGGTAACAAACAACAATAAAATCATAAAACAGCATTTAATATTTTATCAAAAATGCCGCCCTTTCTCTGGCGACATTAATCCGCACCGATTTTATCTCAGTCCGCGCACGTCTTTTCGACGCAAAATTAAACCCAAACAATAAAAAGAAAGAAAAAAATGCACACTTTACACAATTTTTTCCTCATGTGTTTTGATTAACGCGCCAGAGGGGTAGATTGTGTGCGACTTGGTCACGGTGGACTGACCACGGCGCTTACCTCCCCCCAGCAACATTCGCAGCACCCTTCACACATTTTTTTTTTCGCCGATGTTGTTGTTGATATTGTGTGTGTGTGTGTGTGTATACGGCGCGGCATTGCATCGATTTTACGATTGCGCCCCCGATCCACAACAGTCGCACCACCGCACACTGCACCCCCGCTCGCCCGCCCGAAAAAGCGGAATTGTAAAAACTGGGGCTGTGCTGTACTACTCCTCGATGGGGGTGCATATAAATTTATTATGTGAGGCAAATATATACAGGGTGATAATTAAATTTGCGAAGGAAAAAATCAATATTGAAGCGATAGGGAGACAATAATTCGATTAACTCTCTATTGTTTATAACAACTTTCGCTTATACTTTGACGAATTCACATTGTTTTCATACAAAAACATCAATATTCCGCATTTTTTACATTTTTGTGTGAAATAATCAATTTTTTACTAAATATTTTTATGTAAAACCAATGGTTTTGACTTAATTCGAATGTAAAAGTTGTAAAAAAGTGCAAATTGTTACATTTTCTAAACGAGTTTTGTTTGGTTTTCATTAAATTTTCATTAAATTCTTTTGAATTTGTGAATTTTTAGATTTTCCAAATGATTTTTGTCTAAATTTAATAAATTAATTTACTTTCCAATAAGATTTATGAAAATATTGCGAAGTTTTCAATTTTTTTTAATATTTTAGGCAGCAATTTATTAAATATAACTATTTTTCTTAATTAAAATGAATAATTTATAACTAAGAGCAAATTGTAACATTTTCCAAGAGAATTTATAAAGAAATATTCACATTCACTATCGATTTTTATTAAAATATTTTAAATTTGACAATTTTTCCAAGTGATTTTTGTTTAAATATAATTAATTAGCTCATTTTCTAAAATAATTTATGAAAATATTGCGAATCTTCGTTTAAATATTTATTGTACATTGCAAGCAGCATTTTTTAAAATATACTGTTACATTTTCAAAGCCACTTTTATGTGGTTTTTATGAAATTATCGCATTCGCAACGGATTTTCATTAAATTCTTTTAAATTTTACAGTGATTTTTATCCACATATAATTAATTAGTTTATTGTCTAATAAGATTTATCCAATTATTGCAAAATTTAAGAGATAAAGTAAATTTCATAAAAAATTGAAAATTTTCAAGCGATTTTTGCGCACATCAGATAAAATTTTCTCTCTATCTTTAATTTCCGAAACAAATTTATGACAATATTTGCTGTAAAATTTATATAAAAATGCAAATGTTACAATTTCCCAACAATTATTCACATTTCCCAGCAATTTTTGCTTGCATTTTATTAAATCCTCTCTAATTCTTATAAAATTTATGAAAATATTGCGAAATTTTGCTTCAAACTTTTACGTTATCCAGACAATTTCGCTGCATATTTCATTAAATGTATAAATGTAGGAAAATATTAAAATTATTTAGATCAAACATGAATTACATAATTATGTTCGTATTTTTGAATCGATTTTAGTCTAATTTTCGCCGTATATTCCCAAATGTATTCATTTTCCTATTAAATTAATGAAACTATTTGCAATTATTGCGTTTTTTTTAATGAGATTAGTATCAGATCAAAAGAAAAACGCAAAAATTGTGCAAAAAATCTACAACTTTTCAACTCATTTTCATATTATCCTAGACATTTTCTTGTACTTTAAAATTAAAGTAAATTAAACGAAATTTATAAAAACTCTCAAAAATTTTTAATATTTTCCTTGGAAATTTTTAATTTAACATTTTAAAAATGTATTTTTGAAGTAAAATCGTTGTTTGGTTTCGAAAATTCCATTCTATTTTGAATGTTAGCTCAATTTTCCTTATAAAATAGAATAAGCAAATGAAATGTTTATCGATAGATGACCTTCATGTATTCGCTGATTAAAAACTTGTTGTTTTACTCGAAAAATTCGCGATAGCTTTGAGGAAGTTTCGACTAAAATTACGATAGATAAAATACCTTTTTGTGTATTTGAGCCAATAAATAATATATCAGTAACAAGTAGCAAAAAGTCCGATTCGAATTTCCAATTGGAATCGGTTTGGTGTTAATAACGCATGCAACGATTATTTTGCGCGTAAAAACAAACCAACGAACATGCTTAAATAGTTGCTACTTCAGCATTGACGTTGACACTTGTAACAAAAAGCGTGTACCGCAAGGAACGTTTCGTGAACGTCGTTTTACCTTCTTATGATTATCGTATTTTGTTTTTTTATTATCATCTGGCGTTCATCTGAACGTGAACGTGTGGTGTTTGTTTGATTAATTCAGCAGCAGAACATATTAGAATTGCGTAAAGCAGCGAAGTTGGCTGCGGACGCGAGCACCACATAACATATACATACAACACACGTTTCTCTGTCAAATCGAGCATGACAATGGGAAAATAATTAAGATTGTGCACTTACCGATTGGGATAGAATCAGCCCGCTGCCGCCCATCGCCATAAAATCGTTGCTCGCCGATGAGGAGAGTTGCGAATTGTGGCTGTCATTCGAAAAATCGGAATTGTTTGACATGCCATCGCTCAGTTCCAGCTTCATGATTGATTAGCACCGTTTTTTATTTCTTTTCTTTCTAATTTTTATTATTTATTACACTGCGAATTTGCACTAGTACGGAGTGTGCTTAGACTAGATGAGTCATTAAAAACTGAGGCACTGTTTAACACATTACAATTATTATGATTTTGGTGTGTGAGTGTGTGTGTTTGCGCGGAATGTCCTCTTTCTGAGAAAACCACCGACTGTATGACATCACGACTAAAAATAACTCGCACTTCGCGTGGATCGCAAAATGGCCGTCCGGCGAGCTACGAACGTACACGAACCGAATCACCCATCTCTATTCAACACATTACAGCACTCCATCACCCCATCTCTATGTTTGAGCCATGTTGTGGTCGATGCTCGATCTTACTCAAACGCATTTACAATACCAATCCTACTATACCGCTCTAATTTAAACGCTGCTCTAAGCATCTTTATTGCACACGCTATTCTTTCACATATGCATCTCTATTCAACGAATTATTACGATGCTGAACGACGTTTTTCTTACAGGGTGTTTCCCAGAACTAAACGTATGAGTCATCGCGTGTAGGTGATTTATATTTACAAAAAGAAATAAAAACATACAATGTGGGTTTATTATTTATTTATAATTAAAAAAAAAATAATAATAATTGTTGAATTTTTTTCTCTAATTATCAAAAATGCTGATAGCGATGAGTCACGAGGTTCAAAAAGCCGTTGATAAATAGCGCATAAATTGCAAAAAACAAAATAGAAATGAAAAAAAAAATGTTTATTGAAATTGAAATTATTGTTTAATGATGATTAATATTTTTTTTACGCGCGCGCGATAATAATTATATTTTATCGGCTATGTGTGTATGTGTGTTTGTGCGATTAAATAAAAAAAATCGCATATTTTACGAAAAAATCAATCAATAAATATTTTTATGAGCAACCAATCAAAAATGCCTTGTTGTTGTTTTGTTTTCTTTTTGTTAACAAGTTTTAATTAACAAAATCGAGCATGTTGCCTTGTGTGTTTACAAATACGTAACAAACAACGTTCGATTTTAAGGTCACAATTAACATTTTCTAACTCTTTGTTGCAGCCACAAAAGATTGTTGTTAATTTCTAATAAATTTTATATCTAATTATGTCACAAAAACATGTTTGAAGATGATTGAATTTAATTGTTTTTTATTATCTTTGTGGTACGTGGTGCGCGCGTGTGTGTAACGTTCAATTTAATGCGTAATTAATTTCCCAAATCTCACTAAAAAAACGAGACAATAAAATGTTGGGATGAATCTTGTACGTAGGCTACTAATCAACTAACTATAAGTCGGCTTGGTTGCATGTATTGCATTCATGTGTTCATAGAGTATATACCTCTATGCATGTGTTATAGGCAATTGTAGTAGCAGTATACTAAATTTATTTCTAGATATGTTATATTATGCAACCAAGTATACTTATTTAATAACTTATGTACTTATAGTAATAATAGCTATTTTAAATAAAATTAATAATAATTATTATAATTAGGCAATCCAAAATAATGTCTGGCGTATAATCGGTGAAAAAATGTAAGTGTTTGTTAGAATATTGCTTTAATTTTTGCTATATATTATTCTGCGATCTTTTTTGAAACTGATTTTAAGATTAAGAAATAGTTGATTGGATTAAAAATCATTCTTTTTTTGGAAAATATTGACTGCCCATACGCCAGTAGTCATTTGACAGTATTTTAGATAGCCTAATTGAAGGAAGGGCTTATTGTTTAATAGTGACAAGGCTTAAATGCTAGTTTCAAATAAAATAGTGTGGTTGTTTAATCAAACATTCGAATAGAAAAAAAATTATTTAAATACATTTGTATGTTTAAGATAAATGTCATCTTTTTCAATTGCATCAAGTGTGTTTCAGATCAGTTATATGAATTTCAGAATAGATAACATTTGAAACTTCATTGATATTCTAAAATAGCTTTGATGTCTTCCAAAATGAATGCGTCGCGTTCTGAAATACAACTGAAAAAGGTGTATAAGGTATTATAGCACAATCTTAACTCTAATTAAGTATAAGATTTACATTAATTCATTTAACTTGAACTGGATAAAAAATTCAAAGATTGGATAAAATAGTAAAAGTGCTCCAGCATCGTCAATTTTAGTCCAATCTACTTATCGCTTTAATATAAAATATGAATAATTGTAGCTTATCACTATTTTGACAATAAACCTTTCAATCAGTTAATGAATTACTTAATTAACATTCTGTATCTTTATTCTTGCTATCGCTACCACCACAAATATCGCCATTCTCTTGCATCATCTGTATATTGTGCATATACTCCTCTATCACCTACAACAAAACAAAACAAAATTACATATAACCCAATTTAATGTAATCGTAAACGATCTCCTTGATGCGCTGCTCGTACGCCGCCTCATTTTTGCTACGATAATCAAAAGCGCTCGTTTTATTCGCCTCGTTCGTGCAGTCCTCGTCGAGGCTCGGCACCTCATCCACCTCGCTCAGCATCAGGTGCAGCACCATCAGCGACATGAGCAGGCCGAAGCTGGCGTACGTGCGCATATGTCGCATGAATATGTCGTACGGAAATACGTTATTAACATCTAGATTGTGGCGTTTCAGATAGATATCGAGCGTGGTGTGATAATGCTGCAGCAGGTCGTCGTAGTGATCGCTTCTGATGCGCGAATCGCTTGATGTGAAGATGAAGTAGAGAAGATCGAGGGCGGGTGAGCAGAGCCGGCTTAATTGGAAGTCGATTAGGCAAAGTTTGCTCGGCTAAAAATTATATAAATGTATTTCTAGGTTAATCTTCAATTCAGTAAATAAATTATAGAGGTTTAGAGGTCTATTTTTATATAAAATCGTATTTTATATAAATTGCTTAAAAATGTGAAAATGTAAGAAATAAAATTAGAAATATTTGTTGTTTTTTATGCGTTTCTAAAGTAATTCTTTTCAAATTTGTCTTTTTTGAGACTTATTGAAAATTTTTAGATAAAATCGCTTTAGAATGAGAAATTTTAAGGAAAAAGGGTAAAAAATATTAATTTTTATGCTTTAGAGGCAATTAACTCTAATTTTATTTTGAAAAATCGTAGGTTTATTAAAATTTTTAGTGAAAACTTAGAGAAAATCACGTAAGAGTGGGAAAATTTATACTGCATTGTTGATGTGCATCAATGTGCGCGCGTTTAATTAAACGTAACGAATCCTGCCTGTTACCTCCGCGACCTATATTAGCAACATCATCACTACAACCTCTAAACCTCATGCGTTATTTAAACAATTACTTACATTTGTTGCGTCATCATCGTACTTGAACAGAAGATTATTAATCCAACTGTCGCCGTGCGCAAAGCATACAAACTCCCCGGCCGATTTACCATTCAAGCCATCAATGAAACTATCGTAAGAGCGTTCCCAAAATACTTCAAATTTCCTCAACGCACTATCATCACCTGCTAATAGTTTAGAAACAGTCGCCTTTCTCGCTGTTAGTACTGAATTTCGAAAATGTTCGGCATCAGTTAATGTGAAAAACTTTTCTTGTAATCCATCTGCTAATCCTCGCCAACTTTCCTCGTCTTTTGCGCGAAGTACAAAACTAGTGCCGTGAAATTCGGCATAAGCACCAATGACAAACTTCAAATGCGCGTAGTCCAAATATTCCTTGCGGTCTTTCATCAAATATCCGTGTTGTTTAACATCTTCCAGTATCATGTGTTCAGGAGGTGTATCACGAATTGCACCGTAAAATTCCGCAAATGTCAAATTCGACATTTTGTACTTCTTCAATTGTGGAAGTACTTCTTCGTACACGTAACATTCGCGTTCGTACACCTCGCGAATGTGCGCCATCTTTCGCACGTACTCGTTACGCGGTGCCGATTTGATAATCCATCGCGAATCGTTATTGATGGTCAACGATGTGATCTTGCCGAGATAGTTATCGCCCTTGATCGAGCCCTCTTTGAAGGCGAGCACAGCCTTCTCCGGATCGAACTTTTTCACCGCCAGCAGTTGCTTAATGTAGGCGAGCAGATTTTCATCCTGCCGTTGTCCGTCCATCATTGTGCGTGCTGCTGCGAGAGATGATGATCTTGTTCGACTAAAAAATTTTACACACTTAAGGCTGTCTGTCCGTCTCGCGCTGTGTAGTGTCTCTTGCGGGGGCAAGTGTAAGGGGATTAATCTCCGCCCCTCATTAACATATTAGGGCATTGTTTGTTAATTTCTAGATTAGAAAAATTGCACCAACAATTTTATATTACACTTTCTTACTAGTAACACGTGAGTACATGCGTTTTTGTTGTTTTTTTTTAGAATTGGTGCCCTTGCACGCGTTTCAACTTGATGTAATTATGAGTAAGCAAAAAAACATATTTTTCAGAGTTAGAATGATTAAAATCTTTTGATTTGAATCAGTGATCTAAATCAGATTTAAATCGCATAGTTTTTTTTTAAATATCGGTGATTTAAAGCGCACATGCATCGATGATGCTTCCAGATGAATTTTAGTGGCAATATCTGTAATTATTTTGCTTTCTTTGTTAAAACAAATGAAACATAGACCAAATAGACTAAACGTCTAGAGAACGTTATAAAAATCGCACGATTATTCATATTAATAAAAGATAAATTATTAATTGTTATTTGTTATATCGTTACTTTAAGATAAGCTCTTTTAACAGACAATTTGTAGAAAAATTGACATCATTTGGACCAAATTTAGAAAAAAATCAAAAAAATCTGATTACAACCCTGATATATCTTGTTTAAATTTAGTGTATTAGGCTTTACTAAATGAAAGTGACAAAGAACATTTTTATTTCACTTCCTCTTAGTGCTACTAAGTGTGCAAATTCCCTGAAATATATGCCGCGTCTATAACACAAAGTCGTAATATGTGCAAGGAAGCCAGCTTTTATAAATGAATGAATTAAATTTAAAAAAGTTAGTTTACCTGTCGTTTTGTCAAAGAGTATTTTCACCGCATCAACCGCTCAGATACTTCAATATTCAAACTAATCATCTGGTTGGATTGCATGACAACTGCCCCACTTCTCGTCACATGCTCTAATTGCAGTTCTAAATTATAATAAATTACTGTCACGCAGCTTCTATCTTGAATTTGTATGAATTATCTCATTGTTTTCACAATGTTTATTTGTTTATTTCTCTTATCGATTTGTTGTAGACTTAAATCGTATTAGCGCGTTTTTAGCGTACAAAGTCCAATTAATATTTCCAAAAAAAAGCCATAAAAATATTTCAAAATTGTCGGGTGTGATGCTTCCTCTCCTCCATGTTTTTTTATCAACAACAACCTTCGCTCATTGTTTTTTTGTGTTTACGTTGTTATTGTTTGGTTTGGTTATTAAACTACCATTTACAGTAAAAAAACCTTGATACTGTGTTTTGTTTTATAACGGGTATTTAATTAGCTGGAAACTTGCGGTGCGACCAAGAAATATTTCCGCGTATGTGTTTTTACACGCGGCATTTCAATCGCGCCGATTGATTGTTGTGATTGTTGTAATAGCTTTCAAATGCGCATTATAGGTAGTCGTGTTTTTCTATCGATTTTGTCGCTTCACACCAAAATTAAATGGGTTCGTTCATTGTTCTTCATTCGACATGATAGAGATGAATGTTTCGAATTGTTACGACATCGTTTAGAATTCGATCAAATAAGTTTTGATCATTTTGATGATTGTTCTAGCGGTAATCAAACTTGGCTTGGATTTAGTGTTACTCGCTAACTTCACTCCGGAAAAATCTAACAAACTAGAAAAATTCAGATATCCTAGCTAGAGCACCTGTAAACTACATAAATGTGATGCCTAGCTAAGGGGCACTTTTCAAAGAGCTCGTCTAAAGTCATCTAAATAACTAAAACGGCACTATTAACAACTGTACCTTTTACATTTGTTAGATTTATGGTGGAAGTTAACTTCAAGACTACTAATCTTACTAAGTATCCATTTAAAGATCGCTGAGGAACAATATTGCGATGTCAAGTCTATATGTACTTTTACTTTTACCTGCATGATGAACATTCTTCAATTCAGTTTGTGATACCTTCCTGATCATACCTGTTGTAATAAATCGTTTTGTAACACGTACTTACCTCTTCTTTAATCAGTTCCTCCAAGTCCTTCTTCGATTTTCGCTCAAAGAATCCAAGCTTTTGGAGAAATGCGAGCAATATCCAAAAAATAAGCAAGCCCGCGACAATCGCCACAATAATTATCCACGTCTTATTCTGCTTCTTTGGTAATTGATGAAACAGCGACGTAACATTAATGATGTCATTGCTACAAGCACAAAATTAACTAATGCTTGGTATATAAATAAATAAAACCTACTCTATTCTGATTGGACTTTTATCGTTAAGTAGTAGGCTTGCATACGATGTGTATTGAATTTTTGGCTGCGACTCATTGAACAAATTTAAATCTACAACAAAGCAATCAATTAGATGTAAAAACGTTAAAGTGTAAATTATTACATTCAAACATGGTGAGATTGATTTGGGCGCGAATTTGAATCACAGCAGGCTCCGTTTCGCTTCCCATCTGTGGAATTCGGCATCGAATCAGCGCGCATTCGTACAACTCCAAATCACAATCCACATTCGCAATACCCGATTGCAGCTGATTTACAATATCAACATTGAATTGATCATCATCCGTGCGATTCAAGTTATTCGTGTAGATCACGTCGGCGTCATCGTAGCTCACCGCGCGCTTGTTGCGCACATTGTCATCAATTGTCGGCGCCAGCTCGTCAATCTTGAAATTCGTGCCGATATCGTAGCTTTGGATATATTCAATATCGGTGAGATTTACGCAAGTGAGTGGTTGGCCAGCTAACGAGCCGATAACGGTTGCGATTTTTAAGAATTTTGTATTGTAGGATTTGAGAAGGTATGGTAGATGGACGTCCAAATGTAATGAATTAACTGGACTTTTTCCAAATTTATAAATCTATTAAGAAATTGCAAAATTCAATATAAAACACTTGAAATTTGTTTAAATTGCGTACCTGATATGTGTGTGAAAAGTTAACAAGTGACTTGAAATTGTTTTGGAAATCAATGACATCTAAGTTGGCTTTTCTAAATATAAATAGACGTAAACAATTAGTAACAAAACCTTTGAAAGAAATAGTATTTACGTTTGGTTGTTTTATTTAAGAAAAGTGAGAAAATTAATTATAAAATTCCGCAATCAAGTAGCGTAATCTCTACTGGGTTGCACTTTGGAATAAATTTTCTAATTTCTCCTAAATAAAACAACCAAATGTAAATATTCATCCTTTTCAATCTTCCTTTTAAGTTAACAATTGCGTGTTATCAATTTGCTTTAAGATTTCAACCGCGGATTATATTAATCACAACTTAAACTTAAATGTCAAGTGTGGTAAATTTCAAAATGGGTAACTAAGTTTAAAGATATGTTAAATTGAGTTTAAAAAAAGAGTAAAATTCCTTTCTAAATTAGCAACAATTTACCCCTTCATGCGCAATCCACCATCATACTGCAATTTGAGCGGAAACTCATTAGAAGCTTTTGCTGCTTTATTGCCGCTACTTGTTTGCGTCCACACTCGAAATTTTAACTCTTCCATTTCATAGTTGACATTAATCATATTCAATCTTATCTGAACGAATTTCTTAAAACACAGAATAAATAAGGTGTTTGTTGTTAAGTTTGTTAGTTAATCGCATACTCGTGCATTTGGTGGTAATGGATTAGCAACCATGCAGGTGATTATTTGCGTATTGACATTTTCCGAACAGAACGGCGGTGTTAAGCGCGATGATACTTTCGGCGGCAATGCAACGAGAATCTTCGTTTCATATGCATTTTCACCGCGATTGTAAATGCTCAAATCCAGATTGATGTAATCCCGTGAGCCGATAATGAATGTGTCATTTACCCTGCAACAAAATGTGGCTTTTATATAAAAATTGAGTAGAAAAAATATAATGTTACTTACAGGGTTTTCGAAAATCCAGCCGTTAAACTCAAATCACTTAGACAATACTCATCATCGCCGCAATTTAACGAAAATGGAACTTCCATTGAAGTCGTCGGATTGTTTCTAACAATTGCACAATCTGTACAGAATGTATCATTGTGATTGATTGCGTCCTCTACATAGAAATGGTTTGTATCGTTATTACGATCGATTACCGATATTTTTACGCTAATTTTTAACGGATCCAGTATATTACTTATTGCATCCTACAATTAAATATTGTTATTTTGATTGCCTATATTAAGGAGTTTTAGAGCAGCGCCATCTGCCTGTAAATTGCTGAACTAACAGCTTTTCAATTTTGCTCACAGAGCGCTATACTTTTTAAAAGTTGCCAGTGCTAACCTTTCCTCGCAAATTGATGAAATCACAATAGTTTTGAGTTTCATTAATCCGTATAATCGACTTCATTTGCGTTGCATTTTCCAGTTCCACCCGAAAATATCCATCATCAATAATTACTTCTCGTTCCACCTCTAATAAATAAAATTTTATTCAGCTACAAGAGTAGAATATAATGAAGCCTATTTAATACCTATATATTCTGGCAGATGATGTCCATAGTACGCGATGCAGTGTCGTATTCTCGTATTTCCGGCATCAAACGTCTTCGTCGTTGCATTGAAATTTTGAACGAGATAGATAATCTTACGTGCGCGTAAAACAACAACATTATCACTTAGATACGCACCGATTGCCAGATCCAGAAAGCCATTGTTGTCGATGTCAGCCGGGTTGGAAAAGCTACCACCAAAGCCTTGAACAAAAAAAATTAAGCGCAAATTTAATGCGGCGCCAGTTGTATACCTAATGATAATTTATTGGCAAAAAAACATTTTTTTGTAATTGGATTTATACTCCGTGCACAAAAATGTAAAAATAAAGGAATATTGAAGATTTATTTAAGCTGCGTTAATAAATATTTACTACGCATAGCTGTGGCAACCAGCAGTGAAAAGCATCGGCGTAAAAATATAGAGATAAATTAGTGTATATTTGCTTGCTAATTTTCTTACAAGTAGTCAGTTATTTGTTACATTATTGATTGACTAAAGTACAAATTTGGTGTAGCGTTATTGTAGTTCTAGTCCAAATTTTTGTTCAAGTCGATTGTAGCTGAAGTTCAACGCAATGTGCAAATAGATGACTAGTATATGGAAAATAGTGTAAAGTCAATTTAAGGCTTGTGTACTACGAGTAATTTCAAATAGACTTCTACCACTTTGCCTTTTCAAATATATACTCCCTCCGTCCGGAAATATGGTATACATTTTAGCGATTTTTGTTGCCCGGAAATAAGGTATACATTTGCGAAAAAATAAAATAAATCAAAAAATGTACATAATAAGTATATTATATTCACTTTATTTGAAACATTTTAATTAAATAAGAATGATTTTTTTCACTCGAAATTTGATTTGGCTTTATTGTGCGCTTCTTTGGAACATACATATTTTTCTAGCAGTCCACCTTCCCGACGAAGTTTTTCTTTACTTAAATGAAGTATTTTATATTTGGAATCCCTTCTTTCTAAGTTTAACAAATTTCCTTCAGAATTTTCCATATTTGTCTTGCAGCGGTATTAACTTTATTTGTCTCAAGAAACACTGATGTTTGAGCGTTAAGTTTTTAATTAAGAATGATATTGCTTAAGTCAAATATTTCAGGTTATATTGTTATGAGTATTTACTATACCAATGTAATGACAGTTGCCAATTTATTTTTATAATCACGATAATCTACGATTTTTGTTGAAATGTATACCATATTTCCGGACGGAGGGAGTACATTTTTTGGCAATTTAGATTTAAGAATTAGTTATTGTTAATGGTTACTTTGTATTTACTCTAATAAGCGAAGCAGTTAATAAATTTATTGCTTTTAAAGAACTATTCGCTAAATATTTGAAGAAGTTACGTATTTGAAATGTTGTAACATGTGACAAATCTTTGTTGGCAGTTAGTGAAATCAACCATGCGACGTCACTACTGTTCTTCTCTATTATTACATTCAACAACGTCAGTAAGTGCAGCATTAATAAGTCAGCTCATCACTAATGCGACATATGCGGTTGAAGAACACAAAATAACCTAGCTGGCACAACCTATACAAGTAATTATCGAAAATCAAGTAAGATAACAAATCGAAAAAAAAGTTTGTGTTTGTGGGAGAATAAAGTTTTTGTAATTTCCTTCAACTTCGCCATAACAAGCAAGCAAATTTCCTCATCGTCAAATCGATTAATAATAAATTACCTTTCAAGTTTCGCTCAATCACTTTTCCGTAAATAATCTGCGCTGGATCCGGCAGCAATCCCTCACTAGAGCCGCGATAAATATACACAACGCCGGAATGATCTTCGAATGGTGCGCCGACCGCCACATCACCGAAGCCATCGCGATCGAAATCGCCGAGAAAGCGCACCGCAAACCCATACTGACCGCCCGCTTTACGGCCATCAATTGTGTGAATCGGCGGCTTCACCAACGTCCGATCGTTTTCGTTCCCCAAATAAATATAAATACGTCCCAAATTGTATAAATCTTGAGCGGCGTTGTAGAAATGCGGTGCGCCGACGACGAGATCGTCCAGACCATCGCCGTTAATATCACCGGCTGCCAAACTATGTCCATAGTATTCACCCATCAGCTCGCCCTTTTTCGTATCAATGGTACGGAAGACGTTGCTCGTGAATGGCAGAAAATCGATGATTTCAATCTGGAAAATGAGCGTACATCTACTTTAGATGATTGCGGTGTGAAATTAATTAAATCAGTTACTGTTCCCATATAATGCTCATCTTTCGGTGAACTGTGCACGTAGAGTGCTCTCGATTCATTGAAAAAGCGGCCTGATGTCACAGCATAGCCTATAAGAAGGTAACAAGTATGTACTGGCAATTAAATCAAGTACATATACATATTAATCAAGATGTCTTTTATTAATATTAACTATGATTTCATTGCGCACTATTCTGTGCAAATTTAAACTATTTGCAACATTTGACTATACCAGGAATGAGGAACTTTTTTACCATGTGAGGCCACATTCGACTTCTCGAGTAGTAGAAAGGCCCCATAAGTTATTGAGACCCTTACTTCTTTTTATAATTCTTCTGTTGCATCAAAATAATTATTTAATTAATATTGCCTGAACATGGAAATGTATATCTTATAACAACGCTTTATGTTAGTCTAAGTTATGTATATATTGTATAATATATATGTTTTGCCACTACTAAGACTATTTTTTTCCTGTTTGAGCAAATCTATTGTAAATTACACATAAGGCCGCAAATCGTCTTAAAAAAGGCCGCAGTTTCCTCACTCGTGGACTAAACTTAGGTACGAATCCTAATATCTATAGTTTTTATATCTGATAGCTTGTATTTTTACAAAATAATAATGGTGGCTATTTTTAGCATTGAAATGATTATATCAATGCAGCCGGTTAATCGATTTAACTTAGTTAAATTACCTAAAGCGAATGCAGTCGAGCTAAAAATATCAAAGTGACATTTAAGCGTTTTTCAATCGCAATATTACTTTTTTTCAGCCGCCTTTTCCGCGCTTACCGTATAAATTGTGATTAGGCCGCTCTTTTTCACTCATAGTTACATCCCGCCACGTTGTATTCCTTAAACTCCGAAACAAACCGCTTGATCCGCCCCAATTCAATACACCAGGCGCGCCGAAATACAATTCCAGTCCATGCTTGAATTAAAAAAATGGCTTATCGATGCAAAATGGATAAAATGCTTAGGTAATTGCGCTTACTGGTTGACGAACAAAGTGCACCGCAAAGCCGCTCTGCCCCAGCGCATAGTTGAAGAAATGGTATTCTATCTTTCGTGAATTCGACAAATGAGTCACCTTCTTCACGTACTTGTTGGCATTGATTAGCGGTAGAATTTTTCGAAAACGTTTCGAGTTGTCGAGCAGATTTGATAGATAGCAGGCGCCTTGTGTCGCCCAAAAATCGCCTCGTGGCATGCGGTTAATGTTCGTCCACCGAAAGCCGCATGTCTGTAAATCAAAACGCACAAATGTTAGGCTAAATGAGATAAAATTTTGCTGACTATCCATTCACTTACATTAGCACGTAATGTAAACACAGTAAAAGGGTGGTGTGATAATTACAATCCAGTTAAAAAGGTCTATTAGAAGTAATAGGGACGTTGCAAATAGTACAATACAGTAGGATCATAAAATCCATCAATAAATACTTGCTTTGTCTACGTTTGAAAATCGTAAATTTGTAATTATTCGAAATTGTGCACTGCACCGGTTTACGACTATGCGAAATTAATAATAAGCGAGTGTTACGCTTCTAATTCATGATGCATAGCAATGCATAGTGTTTGAGTGCGCTGGTATGAGCACAAGCATTAGCACGTAATGTAAACAATGTAAAAATGCGGCATGATAATTAAAATCTGGTTAAAATAATTATTGGTTGGTTGTAAATGCTGCTACCATAAAGAACATAGACGAAGAGGAAATGTGGAAGTTCAATACAGTATGATAATAAAATTGTTAAAATGAATCGCTTATTTTTGCCAATAAAGTTATGTACGAGTCTATTATCCGCAATGTGGTTATATTTTTCGTTATAATAGTAGTGCGGTATTAAAAAGAACAGAACACATGTATGATTTAATTATTGTTAGGTTTTTAGTCATTTGAGCCAGTTAGGTTGTTTCTTTCGTTGCTGTTTTGCCCTTTCAATGATTATTTTTTAGTGTGGCAAGGTTTACCAAGAGCCAAAATTCATTCGAGATTCTCCGTTGAGGTAACAAACTATTCTCTTACAGTACCAAAAGTCTATGATGAATTTCAAACCGCGACACAACTTCTGAACGCAAAAAATATGACTAAACGTTCGTCTTACTGGATGCAAACAGAAAGGTAATAAGAAACCATGTGTTCTGTACTTTTCAAGATAGAACTATCATCATAGCGAAAAATATAACCACATTGCGGATAATAGTTGACTTACTCTCGTATTTACTGATTTTAATTTAAATATGTGGCTTGCAAGGATGCGTTCCTACCCATAACCCACCTTAGGTTACTAAACGTAATTTAAATTATGCCAGCGCCAAAGCAAGTAAAAAGTAATAAAATAAATAAAACTGCTAATTGAAATATATATGGAGAGTTTTGTAAAAAAAAACAAGCTGTAAAGTAAGGTTAATAATTACCACAACTTGATTCCCTTTGACGTCAATATCCATGCTGCCACCGATCCATGCATTATCCTTTTTATCCGTATAATACATTTTATGCACATTCCCATCGCCATTCTCTACAAGAAGGGTACAATTAACTTGAACAAAAACATCAACAGCAACAACAAATAAATACCTCTATCAATCTCGAGCTTTTCACACGGTTTTGTGAGATCGCAGCGCAGAACGACGCCTTGCTTCTCGCCGGGAATTGAATTATCTTCACCCCGTGGCGCGCCGATTTGGATCCTTTACAAAAAGCAACAGATTTGTATCCGTCCGAATGCAAATAAATTTATCTACATATACAAACCATGAGGATGTTAGCGTTGCGTTCGGATAGAGGACACTCGAATAGCCGAAGTAGCAGCGACGAAACGGATAGATAATCGTTGGCGTATGCGGATCGCCGTAGATGATGGCATGTTTCTCATCGAGATTGACGCAGGTAATTGATGTGATGTAGATTAATAATAGACATGTTGTGTGTTTCAGCATATTTTCGCAACTAATTACGGTGGCAAATTGCTGGTGGTATGAGTAAAAACCAACATTTCCTGAAGATTTTGGTTTCTTAATTTCGTTGATAAAGGTTTGAAGTAAAGCGGATGTAGACTTCTACATACTAAATATTTAATCGAATGGTGTTGCAATTTTATACAATATAAAAAAGGAAGTGATAATGTGATGTGTTTATTATCAAATAAATTAATTGTATAATCATAATCACGGTCGTGTGATGTTTCATGTCACATGTACATTTACTGCAGTGACTAACATTTCATTAAATACGAGGTATGTAAGTACATTTATGTTATAAAGATGTTTTAAATCTGTCAATTTTTCTCCAATATGATGGCTGTAGGTAATCTGATAGTTATATGGCGTTTCAATGCTTTTTTTATAATTTTTATTTAATTTTCTTTTAATATAGCGTAAATAAAGTTATGTCTAAACATTTATTAGTAAGTATATGAATGAACTAAACAATCTCTGTCTTTATTATAGCTTATAATTACAATATATCAGATTTTTGTGCTGTTAAGTGTTGCTCAAAGTAAAGAGAACGTTGAAGCAGTCGCCAATTTAGACAATTTTAGTTTCTTTTAGAATATTTTTGCGAATTTTAACATTTTTTGGAACATCTTTGATAAATGTAGCGTAATATTACAAGAATAAACACTTGATTGGTTCACAAAAAATAGTAATTAGATTAATTAAAAAAGTGTAGTTGATATATTTCGACATTTACGTCATCATCAGAAATTCTGTGAACCAATCAAGTGTTTATTCTTATAATATTATAACATTATGGTTCCTCACGTGACTGTTCAAAACATCATTAACTTTATTAAATGTAGCGTAACTTAGAACGCCCATTAAAAAAATTATAATTTCTTGCAACGCAGTAATTATTGAAGAGATAATATTTATTTAATTGTTGTGAATTTAATTTAATTTAAAAAAAATTAAAAACTATAATAAAATAGCAAAAATCTCCACCGCTAAAATTTCACAAACCAATCATTTCTGTTTATTCATCAAATTCGAATATATCAGGTCCTTGAATAAGTTCTTACTGTTTTTTGGTGAAAATTGAAGCTTTATTTTAAATGAGTGCTTCAGGACATATCATTCAAAGTACCATCCATCACTAGACAGTACTTTTGCCCATCTTTCTGGAAGCATTGGAATTTCACGTCGGCAAAAAGACACCTATTTCAAAGCAATCTCCAAATCGACCTATTTTTTGGCATCTTCGTAAGAATGGAAGTGCTGCTCAGCCAGGCCATGTGCCATCGATCGGAACAAGTCCTAATCCGAAGGGGCAATGTGGGGTGAATACACCGGGGGGGGTAGGACTTTTAATTTAAGCCTTACCAAAAATGTCTCTATCGGTTGTGCAACGTGTGGCCGAACGTTATCATCTTGAAAAATCACTTTATTGTGTCTCTGCTGGTATAGCGATCATTTTTCTCTTAATACTCGGCTCAAACGCATCAATTGTAGTCGATAGTGNCCAATATCCTTACTTTAGTATCATGCCAAATGCTTTCACACCTTTTTTAAAACAGTTGAGTGGTCAACTTGTAATGCTTCGGAAAGTTGAGCTAGCGTTGAGACATAAATGTTTGTCGAGTAATGACTGTAACTTTCCGGTGCGCCAGGTTGCGCCCTTGTTTTCAAGATCAAAATCACTATTCTTAAGCGTCTCAACGTAGCGACTTGATGGTAGCTGAAGTGTCAAGTGCACGGTGGTAGTTTAAGTGGATAATTAGTTAACTTATTTGCAATTTTAATTTGTGCAAAATTACTTTTCCTCNTTCTTTCTTTGGTCCAAAATCAGACATTTTGAACTCTGGATAAATAAAAGTGGTTTACACTTTAGCGAAATGTTATATAATGAATTTCAAGGTTGCTGTTTAGTAGTTTCTGAAAGATGAGTTACACACATTTCTTGCAACACATCCAGTTCTTGTAAAGCATTCTGTTCAAAAACAGCAAGAACTTATTCAAGGACCCAATAGATAAAAGAAGAATTATTAACTCAAATAACTGAAGAAGAAATAGGAAATAGAGGAAAAAGTCGAAAAGTTACTGCTTGTTTGTCACCACATCAACAGTGTTTTTTTAATTCATAATGCATAAACAGGGCCGGCGCATCAAGGCGACAACTTTTTTTCAAATTTCTTATATGTAAACACAAATATAATACATGAAAACTGATTGATTTTGTTCTTTTTTCTGCAAAATCCAGTTTAGTATCATCTATATCTAAATGTTTCACTTGTTCCTTGTTTTCTTTTGCTAAAATTGCTAAATTATTTCATCTTTCTTGCCCCCCATTGTGGAACGTAGATCATTTGAATTTTCCAGCTGTAAATCTTTCATTTTTACACAAAAAATTAAATTTTTCAAATTGGAAGAAGGTATTGTTTTCAATTCATACTCCTCGCTCTATCAATATCTCTCGATCTGTGTGTGTGCTCAGTACATGTACAGTTTTATTTGCAATTACGATTAGAGCATCTTCAAATTTGAATGGCAACACACTTGGTTGTTTCACTCTTATTATCCCGTAGTGGTGTACTATTAAAATATTAAACACGTATGTCCGATTAATATTAATCAATTTTACTCTATTTGGACTAACTAAACCCAACCAATAGAGTGATTTGTAATCGTTACAAAAAACAATGGTTGGAACCTGATGAGTGCAAAACCAACGTTTTATTGAAATAAGTATAATGAATAAATGATTTTTGACATCACACATATTATGACATGTTTCACTTTAGGTGTGGGGCCCGATTGAACCCAATCGGTACAATCGGCTAAAATCCGGCACTGTCCTCCGCATAAACAACGTCCATCTACAACGCGTACTGAGTGGGCGCCAAACCAATTAGAGAACCCCCTTTGCTGCCAATTTAACTAATTTACTATTGTTTTGCCGTGTGGGTGCGTGTATTGTGCGCGTGTACGTGGAAAAATGAAATGTACAATTGAAAATTTAGCTCAATTTGAAATTGATAAAAAAAATCCATTTTTTATTCTTTTCTTCTCTTACTGGAGAATCTGATGCAATTTTCCATTGAAATTGTCGCGTGTTCTATGACAAATTAAATTAATTGTAATATTTAGGTTGATTATTAATTATCTATTGTTTCGCTTTCCTATATAAATGGATGAAGCATCCTCATCAATACATATTATATATTACATATCTTTTGTGTGCCAAGCTAAACATTAATCCACAACATTACAATGATGGTGCTGCTTGTTGCATTGATGGTGATGGCATCGACGGCGGCCTCTCCAAGAAGTAGCAATTCACGTCACGATCTGCCATCATCGCTCTTTATGATGCTCAACTCCGACAAACACTCCAACGACGAACACCTCAATTGGTTTAATGCAAGAAACCAATGGTGGTGATCCAACAACAACAAACCATCCACCACACAAGCCACAACCACATCAACTAGCACTACCACCTCCACCTTTTGCACAAAATTATTGTTGTATGTTCGGTTGTAGTAGGTGTTGTAGGCGTGGATGTTGTCGCTTCCTGCCAGTATCCTGCGCCTTTCACGTTAGACAAATGGAATGGCTCGTTGTTGGTGTTGTTGGTCGCGTCATTCGACTTTACATTCTCGTAATTGACGATGTATAGGGATGGCAGATAAATCAGGATAAAGTTGATGAAGAACATTTCAAGTCTAAACATTGTGGCGATGTCGTCGCACAAAACACAAAAGACGGTGGTAGATATATGAGAAAATGAACGTTAATTCATTTATTTATATAAGAAAACGAAACAATAAATAATAAAGATAAAGCGAGCATATTTATTTACTTTCAATTCATTTTTCAAAGTGATGCAATAATTGTGAAGCTTTGCATAATTTTATATTGTAAGCAACTTATCTTAATAACTTTCAACTAATTTCATTTGCCCACTCACTCTTTCCGCACACGGCAATTGCTGCGTCATTTTTTACACATTTCATCGCAAAAAACCGATATGGTTTCTGTAAAAGAAAAAACAATAGGTACCTAATAATTACAGTTATTAACACATTGCAAGCCGGTCACGTACTAGTACGTTTTTTGACGATTGATGCTTGAGCACCGGTCACGTACTATTTTGTTTATTTGGAATAGGAAAATGCTTTGAACTGTAAAACATTGTTAGCTTTTTGATTGTTTTTTTTATTTTATTTTATTTTTATGATATTACTATATGCTTTACGATGCTATTATAAATTTATTTGTTATTTATATAATTCTATTTAAATATTTGTTTATATATTTCAATATAAAATACGAAAAGTTGGTTAAAAAATTAAATAATTTTCTTTCTTCTTTCTTCTATCTATCAATCACTATTCTGTATTGTGTATTGTGTGTCCACTGAAAACTATATGAATCCATCTATTTCACGTCATCTTCAATTTTATTAAGCTTCCGTACAGACTTGAGCACAAACAAACATCAAACGATTTTGATGTATATGGTGGAGGTTCCGATATGTGCTTACACGCCGCAGATTATGCGCTCTTAAGGTGTCGATTGTTAGTTATGAACAATTTTTTTCTCTCTAATTAATATCATCACGAAGAAGATGTACTCCGCCGCGCGGAAAACACACACATTGTAGATTAAAAAAGAAAAAAATTAAAGCATTGCAGCCGTAGCAGCAGTGCCGGGTAGCGCGCAAAGCAAACGAAACGTTTTTCCACGTTGAATGAATAATATACCAATACT